>CM029014.1:63540458-63614548 GCA_016801055.1 Panax notoginseng | reverse complement strand
TTGAGATATGCAAATTGTACTCTTCACACACGACTGGGAAATGCATAATGGGATTTGGTCCACGAGAAGGGTCAAAATGAGGAGAAGTCTGAAAAAATAGAGAAGTTAAAGAAGGAACTAAAGGAAAGCTCAGAGAGGCTTGCCATTGCAGAGGAGGGCTTGGTACGAGAGTCACGTCGTGCTGATCTTACAGAAGACGATCGCCGTACGAAGAAGGCTAAACTTGAGGAGACATACTCTGCACTTAGTAATGCAATGGATGAAGCCCAGGATCGAGTTTTGAGGTACCCAATCAAGTTTGAAGGTCTACCATCGTACATGCTGGATCACAGAACGATGTCTCGTATCATGGAAGAGGAACGTAGAAAGGCTATTCAGCGCCTTAACAGACAGTGATAGTATTAGTTTAATTATGTGAAAACTATTTGGTAGTTAATAATGTAAATTCCAATGTGTTTATAAACAAAGGAATATTTTGATGTTTTAAATCCTGTAGATTCTTTATCTCGGGATAGTTGATGTAAATAGCAGTGACGCTATCTTATGATGTTAAAACTTTTGAATTGAATGAAATGTCAGAGTTTATTTGAAGTAATGTGTTACGTGAAATATGATTAAATATTCTCGTTAAGTCTTAATTGTTTGAAGGATTGAATAAAGACCTAATAAGCGTATTTTCTTAACAGAAATATGCCGCCTAGAAGACAAAACCGTCAACCAGCTCAGGAAGTGTCAACGAATAATAACAATAATGTCAATGCCAATCCCATCCAACAATTAGTGAACTTACTAGCTGGAGTAATGAATAATCAACCTCAAGCTCCACCGAATACTTCGTTTAAGGATTTCAAGGGGGTGGGACCGCCAGAGTTTCAAGGTTCCATGAACCCGATCGAAGCTCAGACTTGGGTTATGGAGATGGAGAAGGTTTTTGAGGTCGCAAGAGTCAGAGAGGACCAAAAGACTGCTTTTGCAACGTTTATGCTGAAATCTGAAGCCAGTTTTTGGTGGCAAGCAAATAAGGTCCGTGGAGGAGAAGGTATGATAACCTGGGAGAGGTTCAAGAAGATGTTTTTCGAGATGTATTTCTTGACTACCTCGCAAAACCAATTGAAGGTTCAGTTTATGGAATTAAAGCAATGGAATATATCTGTATCAGATTATGAGCTAGATTTAACGAATTGGCAAGGTTCGCCACATATTAAGTGCATACCGATGAGAGGAAGGCAAGACGTTTCGAACAGGGACTGAAGCCGTGGTTGTATAGTAAGGTATCGATGTTTCAGTTAAAGAAATTTGCCGGGGTACTAGAGAAGGCCATACTCGCTGAGGGTGGAAGCGAAGCAGTAACGAAGTACAATCAGGATCAAAAGAAGAAGAAGAATGAAAGTGAAGGAAACAACAAGGCTGGTTGGAGTAGCACTGGGGGTTACCATAATCAGAAGAGGAAGTGGTCTAATAACTCGTCGGCTGGAAGTCGGCAACGAGGGCAGAAGAAGAAGATTGAAGCGTGCTCAACCTGTGGAAAAGCTCATTTGGGAGTTTGCATGAAAGGAAAGCGAGTGTGCTACAATTGTGGTTATGAAGGCCACATAGCACCAAACTGTCCGAACCAAAAGAAGGGTGCATGTTTCACTTGTGGCTCAAAGGATCATCTGGTAAGGGACCGTCCCAAGAAAGGATCTGGAGGAATGAGTTCAGGAGGAAATAGAGGGAATACCGGTGGAAGCACTCTGACTATCGCAAGACTAACCACAACCAACCGACCGACTGCCAGAACATTCAATATGACAGTGCAGGACGCAATGCAGTCTCGCGATGTGGTGTCAGGTATCATTTCGATCAATAGAGTTAATGCTTACGTATTATTTGATTCGAGTGCTACTTGTTCATTTATATCCGATGACTTTGCTAATAATTTAGAATTGCTTAAGGATGAGTTAGAATACCCCATGAACATAGAAATTGCGAATAGAGAAATTATCCATGTTAAGTATGTGCATAAGAACTGTAGAGTGGATATTAAGGGTAATATCATGAACGTAGATCTTATCCCTATTAGACTTGGGGAATTTGACGTTATCTTGGGAATGGACTGGTTATCCAATTATGGAGCGGTAATTGACTGCCAAAAGAAGCATATTAACCTTATGACTCCGTCAAAGGTTGTGTTTTATGGTAGTAAGTCGCCTAGGCAAGCGAGTTATCTGACGATGATGCAGGTCAGGAAGTTGTTAAGACAAGGATATGTAGGATATCTAGCTTACATAGTCGATAGTCGTAAAGAGAATCCAAAAATAGATGAGATACTAGTAGTGAGAGATTTCGCTGACGTATTTTCGGACGATTTGCCGGGACTTCTTCTAGATAGAGCAGTTGAATTCGTGATCGATTTGGCTCCAGGAACGGCTCCAATATCGAAGGCACCATACCGAATGGCATCAGTAGAAATGAAAGAATTGATGGTACAACTACAAGAATTATTGGACAAGAAGTATATACAACCAAGCATATCACCGTGGGGAGCGCCAGTTTTATTTGTAAAGAAGAAAGATGGGACAATGCGGCTTTGCATCGATTATAGAGACCTGAATAAGGTCACGATTAAGAATAGATATCCATTACCGAGGATCGATGATCTGTTTGATCAATTGAAGGGTGCAAGGTACTTTTCAAAGATAAACTTGAGGAGTGGTTATCATCAACTGAAGGTGAGACCAGAGGATATACCGAAGACAGCGTTCAGAACACGATATGGTCACTACGAATTTTTAGTAATGTCGTTTGGTTTAATGAATGCTCCTGCAACATTTATGGGACTAATGAATGGTGTGTTCAAGTCGTTTTTGGACAAGTTCATAGTGGTATTTATAGATGATATTTTGGTATATTCAAAAACCAAGGAAGAACATGAAGAGCATTTAAGATTAACATTGGAAGTGTTGAAAAGGGAGAAGTTGTATGCTAAGTTTTTGAAATGTGAATTTTGGATCGAGCGAGTACAATTTCTTGGGCATGTGATCGATAAAGACGGAATTTCGATAGATCCATCCAAAGTCGAAGCTGTGATCAACTGGGATTAGCCGAAGACGCCATCAGAAGTAAGAAGTTTTCTTGGATTGGCAGGTTATTACAGAAGGTTCATTTAGGACTTTTCCAAGATCGCAACTCCGTTAACGAATTTGACTCGAAAAGCTGTGAAATTTGTTTGGACGGAGAAGTGTGAGGAAAGCTTTCAAGAATTGAAGAAGAGGTTGAGTACAACACATGTGTTGTCTCTTCCTAATTTTGTGGTTTATAGTGATGCGTCGCATAAGGGACTTGGCTGTGTGCTTATGCAGAACGGTAGAGTCATTGCTTATGCGTCACGACAACTGAAAGATTACAAGGGATATCCGACCCATGACTTGGAGTTAGCTGCAGTGGTTTTCGCTTTGAAAATCTGGAGGCACTATCTTTACTGGGAGAAGTGTGAAATATATACTGACCATAAGAGTCTGAAATATATTTTTACACAGAAAGAATTGAATATGTGCCAAAGAAGGTGGTTGGAATTAATTAAGGACTACGATTGTGAGATTTTATACCATCCGGGTAAGGCAAACGTAGTTGCCGACGCCTTAAGTAGAAAAGGTCGGGAGAATCTGATGATGTTGACCGAACAGGAGGAGTTAATTTTGGCCATGGAGAAGTTAGAACTGGAAGTGAAGTATCCTATGGAAATTGATGAGAAGCTGTTCCAAATGCAATCTGGTACAACCCTACTGGATAAAGTTAAGGAGGCTCAACTTCAGGACGATGAATGTAAAAAGGTGATAAGGAAGATATTTGAAGGATCTGAACCAAGATTTAAGATGGATAAGGAAGGAATACTGAGATTCGAGAACAGAATTTGGGTACCACCAGTACCAGAGATTAAGGAAGAAATTTTGAGCAAAGCTCATAACTCACGATATTCGATTCACCCTGGTAGTACCAAGATGTACCAAGATCTTCGACAACACTTTTGGTGGTCAAATTTGAAACGAGAGGTTGCAGAATGTGTTGCCAAGTGCCTGACATGTCAAAAAGTGAAAGCAGAACATCAGAGGCCGAGAGGGTTGCTACAACCTTTAGAGATCCTAGAATGGAAATGGGAACATATTACGATAGATTTCGTGGTTGGCCTACCGATAACTCAGAAAGGGTATGACGCAGTATGGGTTATCGTTGATCGACTGACGAAATCCGCACACTTCCTTCCAATTAAAATCAGATTCAACTTAGATCAGTTGGCAAAGTTATATGTAAAAGAGATTGTTTCGAGGCACAGAGTGCCGGTGTCAGTCATTTTCGATAGGGATCCGCGCTTTACGTCGAACTTCTGGAAACGTCTACAAGAATGCATGGGTACATAGTTGCGAATGAGTATGACATATCACCCTCAAACAGATGGACAAAGTGAAAGAACAATTCAGACATTGGAAGATATGTTAAGAGCTTGTATAATGGACTTTAAAAGAAATTGGGATGATCATCTACCGCTCGTAGAGTTTGGCTACAACAACAGTTACCACGCTAGTATAGACATGCCGCCTTATAAAGCGTTATATGGCAGAAAGTGCAGAACTCCACTTTATTGGGATGAAGTTGGCGAAAGACAATTGATAGGGCCAGAATTGGTACAGCAGACTGCAGAAATATTCAAAGTGATCCCAGCACGACTGGTAGCAACTCAAGATAGACAGAAGAAATACGCAGATCCACTCTGTAAGAATGTTGAATTTGAACCGGGTAGTTACGTGTTCTTAAAGGTCTCTCCTTGGAAGGGAAAGATTAGGTTTGAGAAGAAAGGAAAATTGAGCCCAAGATTCATTGGACCCTTTGAAGTTCTGAGAAAGATCGGAGAAGTTACTTACGAGGTAGCCTTACCTCCAGCACTCGAGAATGTCCACAATGTCTTCCATGTTTCTGTTTTACGACCCTACAAACCCGATTAAAAGTATGTAATTGAATACGAACCCCTACACTTTGAAAAAGATTTGTCTTACGAAGAAATCCCTGTCAAATTGTCGACCGAAAAGAACAAATTCTGAGAAATAAAGTAATACCTTCTGTTAAGGTAATTTGGAGGAACCACAACGCTGAAGAAGCTATGTGGGAACTCGAAAAGAATATGATGAAGAATTATCATCATTTATTTACTTAAATTATGTGTAAGCGATTCTGGGGACAGAATCTTTGTAGGGGGGAGAATGTAACGGGTCAAATTTATTGAGTCGTGATTCTGGGGACAGAATCCTTTTAAGGGGGAAAAGATGTGACGAACGAGATTTTTGTAATTAATTTTAATATTTATTGAAGTAAATAAATATTTTCGATGATTTAATTATTAGATTAAAGAATTAATTGATGCAATTGTGGTAGATTAATTTAATTATATGTGTTACATTTATTAAATTAATGTGGAGAATTTTTATTATCGAAGTTTGTGATTATGTGAGTTTATTGTATTAAAAGAAATACTAAACAAGCCTAATGTATTTTAATTAATTTAATTATTAATTAGAGAGTTAATAATTTGACATTATTTATTAATGAGAAATTTAATTATGTGACTATGTTAATTTATAAAAATTTATTATATTTTATTTAAAGTAAATTAAATAAAATATTAATTTATTTTATGGAGTGTGACATTAATTAAACTATATGATAAAGCATTATTAAATTAAATGGTTTTGAAATCTATTAAGCCTAGCCAAATATGGCCTTAGTGGGAGTTACTAGCAGTTACCCATGACTGGGTTAACTGACCTTTATGCGCGTCAGTTTTCTTTTCCTTTATTATGCGTATTCTTTTCTTTCCTTATTTTCTAAGTCTGGGAAAAACAGAGAAGCAGAGTGTTTGAGAGTTAGAGAGAATTCAGAGAAATTGTGGGAGGAAAACTCTGTGATTGAAGTAGTATCTGAAAAAGAAATTGTTATCTTTACTCACTCTACACTTTATACTCTAGGTAAATTCTCCAAACCAAATTCTGTTTTTACGTTGTTTGAGTTTTCATAAACATGGTTTTCAAAGTTTACTGTAAAGTCTCTATAATTGGGAAATTGTGTTGTTATATGGATATATGTAATAATACGAGTAGCATAACATATTTTATATATGTATTGCATGATTCCATATCATAACTTTCATAATACGATGACTTGTTATTTCAAAAATTTATAGCGTTTGGGTTTTGGCCTTATGGCCCTTATACGTAATTTTAGTGTGTCAAACATAAATGTTTTCGTAAAATTTACACTCATATATTATTATGCATGTTGATACGAAGAGACCAAAGTTTAAATGAACGGATTCGGTGTTATAACGAATTCGTAGTGTCAATTTTTATGTTTTGTTTTCAAACCTTCAAGAACATCAAGAACAGTGGAAGTTGCATGCTTTAATTCTGCAATTAAGTGTTTAAATTGGTTAAAGTCGTTATATAAATGTTAAGTAATGATTATATGTGAATTAAATCATGTGGGAATGGAAGTACCCGGATTTGGGGTTGTCGCAGTGCCACGGCGCCGCAACGCCAAGAGTCCGGCCGCAGCGCGAAGACCAAGTATAACAGTGGCGCCGCAGCGCCACTCTCCAGAAAGTTCATAATGAATTATTTTTAAAATGTTAAGTCTAGCAATGTATTAGTAACTTAATGTAATGAACATGTAAACATGTTAGAAGTATAAAGAGATGTAAAATAGATGTGTAACATGTAAATAACATAATTGCATGTGGATCGAATTATTGAGTACATAATTAAATTATTAGTCATGAAGTGATATTATGTGACAGTGAATGTGATAAATTGACTAAGTATAGTCATGAATTCGAGATTAGACAAAGAATAACTTATTATAGCATGTGGGTATGTCTAAATTTGAGTAGAAATTAAGAAATTGGTACGCCAAGCCGTAGCTCCGGCTGCAGGCATAAGAGTTGCGCCGTAGCGCGAGCCACGCCGCAGCGCGGGGCGTGCCGAGAAACAGTACAAAAGTGGAGCTGCAACGCCACTTAGCAGAATGTCCAGAAAATGTTTTTTTTAAGTGTTTAAGTATAGAAATGTGATAGTAACTTAGTCTAATGATCATAAAAACTTGTTAGACATATAATGAGGTGTTAAGATAAATTTTTAACACGGCCATAACACAATTACGTGTGAATTGAATGATCGAATGCATAGCTAGCTTTTTGTTTGTGAAATCTTAATTTTTACAATACGAGTAGTAATTTGACTAAATATAGTCATGAATTCGAGATTAGACAAAGAATAACTTATGATGTTTAGTACGTTATTTTTGACTAGTATTGTCAACATAATTGATATGTTGGATTTAAATCAAAGAACGAGTTTAGTTAAAGTGTAATCTACGCACGAGGCAAGTTTTTCTAACCCTACTTGTTATCATTATATAAGTTGATTAATTCACCTTTCTACATTGAGCAAGCTCTCATTAATACTGATCAAGTCTGTTTTGTATATTAAAGTTTATAAATCTTTCAAGCATGATGCTGTTATACAATACTTATTCTATTGTACACCTTTTGAGATTCTATTCAATTAAGTTATCAATTATTGTTAAACCTTGTTAGACTAGCGAACCCTTATTAATTCGACTAGTCCATAGTTAATGAGCGTTCTAAATTTCAGAACCCTTGATGGATTATCCAAACAAAACTTCCTTTAGTGCGGACTCGAATGTCAAACTGAGATGAACAACCTTGTATAGGGGATTATTTACGCTTTAGCGTTAAGATATTGTGCACAGTATGGTACTAAGGGCTGATCTCCCTAAGTACGATAAGAAAGGTCCATAGTCTTATGATTGTTAAAGGTTTCAAGTTTAACCCTTGACAACCTAGGACATAGTTCAAGGTCTTATGACCCTCATAAATTCTTTTGATTCTTGTTATTCATTTTTGATTCAAAAGTTGAGCTTTTATATTCGAAGTTATTATTTTCTTGCATGTTATTATTCATTGTTATATTTTTATACTTGTGGGAAATCGTGCTCACTCTTGCGTAATAATAACATTGCAGTTAAGAACGAAAGAGCAGACAAGCCTTCCACTAGTAAAGGCAAGGGCAAACTTAGCAAGTAATGAAGATTGTTCTATTATTGTGGTTATGTAATTAGAATTGATGTTGCTTAAGACTTATTTGTTTATCTTTCCGCACAGATGATTTAAGGTTAGAGTGACCTGTGATTTATTTATTATGCAGTTAATGTAACCCTATAAGGGGAGATGTTTTATTATTTCTATCTATTTCATGGTTTGCTTTTATTATAGGCAGATAGATATATGATGTTTGTATAGTGAACACCAAATCATGTGAGAATGGAAGTACCCGGATTTGGGGGTGTCACACACTGAGTGGTCAGTTAACCCAATAATGGGTAACTACTTCTAACTCCCCATAGGGCCTTGTTTGGCTAGCAATAATAGATTTCAAAACCATTTAATTTAATAAAACCTTTTATCATAAAGTTTAATTAATGTCACACTCCTTCATAAAATCAATATCTTATTTAATATAAATAAAATATAATAACTTCTCATAATTTCACATAGTCATATAATTAATTTCTCATTACTAAATAATGCCAAATTATTAACTCTCTAATTAATAATTAAATAAATAAATAATATCATGCTTAATTAAGTATTTCATTTAATTCAATAAGCTCACATAATTACATATTTCGATAATAAAAATTCTACACATTAATTTAATAAATGTAACACACATAATTAAATTAATCTACTATAATTTCATCAAATAATTATTTAATCTAATAATTAATTCGTCGAAAAATATTTATTCAATCCAATAAATATTAAAATTAATTACAAAATCTCGGTTGTCATAGACATACTACAACTTCAAACATTTAAACAACAAAAACACATAACAGAATGAGATTTACAGGGTCTGACATTCGTTGTCAGACCACTTTTTAAATTTTTTCCAGATTCTTACAAACACCAAATTCGAGCCTATAGATGTTATGGATCTAACATCTATCAACCCAGATCAACTATATATAATATAAACAACATATTTTAACACTCAAACATGACTTTTAACATAGCAATCAAGATAAGATTTGTAATTAGGGTTTATACCTTCTATGAACAAATCTTGATTCTAGGCTACTGATTTGTTGTGAGTAGTAGTGGGGCTTGTTTTGGGGACTGAAATGGTAAAGAAATCCGTGGGTTAGAGAGCGAGAGGGACTTATATAAGTATGGTGACCAAATGGGCTTAAAAAGTGACATTTCTCTCTCTTAAATCTATATATATTGTGTTATAATGCCTTTATCTGATGAATGAGGCTGATTGCTGGAGTTATTAATCACGTGGGAAAGTCACGAGTTGGTTTACCAACTAAAGTTTTGGTTAGACTTGCAAGCAACTTACTAAGTAATACAAAAAGGGTATTTTGGTCTTTTTGAACATGATTTTAATGGCTCTATTGTAATCTTGACAAACTCTTAGGGTTTGACCCTTGGGGTTTAACCCTTGGGGTTTAACCCTAAGACCTCACAAATTTTGATTTTTCTTGGATTTCAAATTAGGTTTAAAAATGCACAATTTAGTTTCCTAAATTATAAATTATGGTTTTTAAATTACTTTAGGTTTCTAATTACCTTGAGCTTGGGAATTAGTCTTAATAATTCACTAAATAGAATTAGAGCTAATAATAAGTAATTAGGGTTTCATTTTAACAAATTAGGGTTACTAATTTAGAAATTAGTGTAAGAGCCCAACTTTTATAAATAGAGATGAATATTCTATAAATATCATTTTTGAATATTATGGAGATAATTTGATATAATGTTATAGTTGTGGGTAATATTTATAAATTTTGCAAAGTACGCAAGTTGTTATATAATATTCAATTGGTCGGGGAATATTCGTTTTAACAGGAATATTCGTACAACGGCACAATCATTGGTGGACCCCACAACGAAATTATTGTCGGATTGAAAAAATGACAAAAATATTTTATTAAAAATAACGGCGAAAGTTTTACCATTGATACTGTTGAACTACTCGGTAGTAAAAGTACAGTAATACGTGTGGTTGCATAGTAGCATACGGTATTGATTATTAATGCTTATTTGAGAAGTCACTCAGTTTGATTCAATTATTATCAGTTAATAATATGAATTATTTAGCGATAATGACGTTTTGTTTTATTCGTATTATTAACGTAATAAAACAGAAACATGTTTTTATATAAAATAAAATGCTTTATCAAAGTTATTCTATAAATAAAATATATTATATTTTATTTAAAAGATTTTTCTTTAAATATGGACCGTCAGATTAAAATAATCAATCTGGACTGTTCATGGATTAGTTACTATGCATTCTATTTTTCTATAAATAGCAGCTCATTCCTTCATTATTTCTTACGAATTCACTGAACTCTATAGAGAGAAACTATAGAGAGAAACTATAGAGAGAGAGAAGAAGAGTATTCTACTACTTAACTACTTCCTTATTTCAGCTCTTCTTTAAAACGGTAAGGGTGTTATTCTTTCTTATTTATGAAGAGAACTGCTGTTATTCCATTTCTTATTATTCTGTTGGAATAACCTTTATACGGAGTCTACCCTATACATGGTGGTATTCTTCTATTATTTGTTGGAACATTCTGTCTGTGTGTTTTACACCGGACCTGGTTCCGTTTTTATTATTATTCTGTTGGAACATCCTGTCTGTGTGTTTTACACCGGACCTGGTTCCGTTTTTATTATTATTTTGTTGGAACATCCTGTCTGTGTGTTTTACACCGGACCTGGTTCCGTCTTGTTATTATTCTGTTAGAACATCCTGTCTGTGTGTTTTACACCGGACCTGGTTCCATTATTTATTATTCTGTCGGAATATCCTGTCTGTGCGTTTACGCCGGACCTGGTTCCATTATTTATTATTCTGTTGGAATAACCTGTTTGTGCGGTCTATCGCATGCCGGTGATTTCTTTTGTTATTCCATTCTTTATTATACTCAGTTGGTTAAGTTTTGACTTATATACTCCATGAAATTAGTGGAATATCCTTGATAATTGCGGTTTATCCAGTATCTTTTCATGAAAATATTCTTCTAAGTATTCTTGAATTTTACTCTGCAAAGGAGTATCATGTTGACAATTTGGACGTTGTTAATTCTTGGATAAATTAATTCTTTAACTTGTTTTATTGAATTCTTATATCATTGTCATCATCCTCATGTTTATAAAATGTTGAAAGTCATCTGTGGCCTGTAGTGCATAGATGGACTTGGTATGATTATGACCAGGGATTATTCGGTATAATCATGACCGTAATGTTACAAATGATGTGGTAAAAGTCCTCATTGGCCCGTAGTGCATTGATGGACAGTTGTTGGCATGATCACGACCATTAATGAATACACGAATATCCTTGGCCGTAGTGCAGGGGTGATTCGATGATGTGGATTATTTTATTAAGCTGAGTCCCAGCGATCACAATGTTGAAAAACCTTTTAAATCATAAAAGATAGTAGAGTTTATTTTCTACTTGACTCTTTTAATGGATTGCTTGTTCCGCTGCAGTTAAACTTGATGTCTATTATATTTTATCAGTTTAACATTGTTGAAGGCTAATGATAATTTATTCAGCATTATCTTAGTCATAATATTTCTTACTGGGCTAGTTGAGCTCACCCTTTCTTTCACTGTTCTCTTCAGGAAATGAGAACGTAACTGGGGCAAGTCAGGGAACGGAGTGATGGTCCGAATGATAGTATTAGTTAGTAGTCCTCACTATTCTATGTAATAGTGTGTTAATAAATGTAATGAGGACTCCTTTTGAGTATGAATACTCTCTAGAAGATAATATTTGTATTCAAACTCACAGTTTATGTTTTGTCGTATTGTACACGACAGTTGTATTAGTAAGTTGTATTTTTATTCTATACTATGTATCTGACGACCCAAGATGGGTGATGTTACCTAATTTTGGGGGCGTCACAGTTGGTATCAAAGCTTAGGGATATGATCCCTGGCTAAGATGTGAGAATAGAACTAGGAGGGGAGAGACGGGGAATTCCTTCGCTAGTATGACCTACCTAAGTTTATCTACATGGTATTTAATTGGTCGGTCATAATATAAGGATAATATATGACATATCAATTAACTTTTATTTTGTGGCAGTATCTGAAAATGGCATCTGAGAATGTTGAGAATAGCAATGGAGCACAGGGGACTGTTGATTCACCACATATCAATAATCAGGATAATGTGCATCAGGAAGGTGACAATCCTCATGCAAACAACAACACTGACCAGATGATGAATGATGGAATATTCAGAAACTTTATGCAGTTCATGCAACAACAGGCGAGAGCGGCTCCTGTCCAAAATATAGGTGGAAACACTTAAAACTCTCGGACGGTCACCGCTAAACAGTTAAAGGAGCTGGGACCACCAGAGTTTAAGGGAGAGCCAAAACCACTTATAGCGGAAATATGGATAAAGCAGATTACCAAGATATTTTATGTCTTGGAATGCTCCGAGGAGAAAAAGGTTCCCTTTGCCGCCTTTATGTTGCGAGGAGAGGCAGATTACTGGTGGGAATCGATTAAGCGTACTCAACCTGCCGCACTGAAGATGTCTTGGGAGAAGTTCTAAGAGCTGTTGAATGACAAATACTTTCCCGAAAGTGTTCGTCACATGAAGGAGGTGGAGTTCATCAAATTGGAGCAGAATAATATGACCGTGTCGCAGTATGAGGCTAAATTTGCTGAGTTGTCCCGGTTTGCGTCCCACTTGGTAGATAATGAAGAGCGAATGACGCGAATATTTTTGCGAGGTTTGAAACCTGAGATACGTCAACATCTTATTTCTCATAAACTGTGTTTGTATTCAGATGTTGTGAATAGGGCTCAGTTAGTGGAGCGCGATAACGAGTCAACGCAACCAAAAGAGAGCAGTCGACAAAATGATAATACCAGTGAGAGCAGTCATCGAAGCGGTGACAATAATCGTGGAGGGAATCAACAGGCCAGAAATGGTAACCACTTCGGTGGTAATCAGGGTCAAAACAATAAGAATGGTCATTTCAAGAAGAGGAGATTCAACAATGATGGAAAGACGTCAGCACCAGCACCCGTTGTTAAGGAAGGAGAACGACCACCTATCATATGTTTCAAATACGGAGGGGAGGGGCACATCAGTCCAAACTGCGCGATGCCGTCTAAAGTATGTTATAATTGTGGAAGAGAAGGTCATTTAGCTCGATTTTGTCGTTTACCAAAAACAAGTTCAGCCAAGATGGAGACACCAAAGGCCGTCCCAGAAAAGTCAAAATCGGTAGTGCAAGGGAGAGCGTTTGTTGTGACCTCCCAGAAAGCAAGGAACCCGAATGAGGTCATCACGGGTAAGCTTATCATAAACTCTAACGAAGTCTATACTTTATTTGATACCGGTTCTACCCATTCTTTTATTTCTCCTACTTGCGCTCATCGATTAAATTTGACTCTAGAGAAATTAGACTTTGATTTATCTGTTGAAACTCCATTGGGAGAAACCTTCATTACATCCACGATTTATAAGTCTTGTTTGGTTCAAGTTAGTACCCACACATTACCTGCCGATCTGATTTCATTAAAATTACTTGCATTTGACGTGATTCTAGGGATTGATTGGTTAACTACTCATCATGCAAAAATTGATTATTTTCATAAGGTTGTTAGCTTTCATATTCCTAATTGACCTATTATGCGAATTCAAGCAACCAAACCATTAAAATCAATCGCTGTCATCTCAAGCCATAAAGCTATTCGTTTATTGAAAAACGGATGTCAAGCTTTCTTAGCTCATGTCAACGGATCTAAACAAAAATACGTCAGTTTTGAATGATATTTCTATTGTTAATAAATTCCCTGAAGAACTTCCTGGCCTACCCCCAGAGTGTGAAATTGAATTTTGTATCGACCTTGAACCCGGTACAAAACCCATTTCCAAAGCCCCATATCGAATGGCTCCTATTGAACTTCAGGAGTTGAAGATCCAACTGCAGGAATTGTTAGACATTGGCTTTATTGGTCCTAGTACTTCTCCTTGGGGTGCTTCTGTGCTATTCATGACGAAAGAAAGATGGAAGTATGCGACTTTGTATTGATTATCGGGAGTTGAATCATGTCACCATCAAAAAAAGGTACCCATTGCCACGTATTGATGACCTGTTTGACCATTTGCAAGGAGCACAATTCTTTTTAAAGATCGATCTTCGTTCTGGATATCATTAGCTGAAGGTTAGAACTGAGGATATTCCAAAGACGGCTTTCAGAACTCGGTACGGGCATTATGAATTCCTAGTCATGTCCTTTGGATTGACTAATGCTCCTACTGCCTTCATGGATATGATGAATCGGGTATTCAAGAAATATTTGGATCACTTTGTGGTCGTCTTTATTGATGACATCCTTATTTATTCCAAAAGCCGTGAAAATCATGAGCAACACTTGATGCTGGTACTCCAGAAGCTTCGTGAATACAAGCTTTATGCCAAGTTGAAGAAATGCGAGTTCTGGTTGGAGGAGGTAGTATTCCTTGGGCACGTAGTATCAAGTCGTGGAATATCGGTTGACCCGACAAAAATTGAAGCTTTTCAAAGCTGGGAGCAACCTAAATCAGTGACCGAAGTACGTAGCTTTCTTGGTTTAGCTGGTTATTATCGGATATTCGTGGAAGGATTTTCTCGAATCGCTACTCCATTAACTCAACTGACTCGGAAAGATACAAAGTTCGGTTGGAGCAAAGAATGTGAGAAGAGTTTTCAAGAACTCAAGAGGAGACTCATTTCAGCACCTGTTCTAACAATACCATCTGGCTCGGAGGGATTTGTCATCTATAGTGATGCTTCGAGCAAAGGGTTGGGAAGCGTTCTCATGCAACATGGAAAAGTCATAGCCTATACATCAAGACAACTCAAAGAATATGAGAGAAATTATCCTACTCATGATCTAGAGTTGTCAGCTGTTGTCTTTGCACTTAAAATTTGGAGGCATTACTTGTATGGGGAGAAGGTGGGGATCTTTACGGATCATAAAAGCCTCAAATATTTCTTCACTCAAAAGGAACTCGACATGCGACAACGACGTTTGATTGAACTATTAAAAGATTATGATCATACCATTCAATACCATCCTGGAAAAGCGAACGTGGTAGCTGACGCATTGAGTAGAAGATCATATACAAGTACGAGTGCGATATTGTCAACACAAAGGCCCATTTTGTGTGCTTTCAAAGGATAGAGATAGAGTTAAAGACTCCAGGAACCCATGTGATGATGACGAATATACGAGTAGAACCAACTTTAATCGATAAAGTTAAAGCTGCTCAAGCTACAGACATGGAGCTGATGCGTATAAGGAAGAAAGTGCAAGAAGGTGCTATGCCGGAAGCAAGAATCGATGAAGAAGGAATACTTCGAGTCAACTCCAGAATTTGTGTTCCTAATAACCCTGATTTAAAGTATGAAATCATGATGGAGGCGCACAACACACTATTTGCAATCCATCCTGGAAGTACCAAAATGTATCATGATCTTCGTCATACATTTTGGTGGAGCAATATGAAGACAGAGATAGCACTGTTTATCTCAAGGTGTTTAACTTGTCAACGAGTCAAAGCGGAGCATCAAGTACCAAAAGGTCCATTGCAACCACTTGAAATTCCAAAATGGAAGTGGGAGCACATTACCATGGATTTCGTTACCGGTCTTCCTAGGGTTTCTCAAGGTATTGATGCGATTTGGGTCATTGTTGATAGATTGACCAAGTCTGCTCATTTCTTACCGATACGAGAAACTTATACACTTGAACGTCTTGCTCGTATGTACATAAACGAGACTGTAAGACTGCATGGTATGCCAGTATCCATAGTTTCTGATCGAGACCCAAGATTCAATTCACGATTTTGGGTTAGTTTACAAAAAGCTATGGGCACAGATTTACGATTTAGTTCGGCATATCATCCTCAGACGAACGGACAATCAGAGAAGCCTATTCAAACTCTAGAAGATTTATTAAGACTCTGTGTCCTTGACTTCAAAGGAAGTTGGGACAAGTTCTTACCATTGGTGGAGTTTTCCTACAACAACAGTTATCAAGCAAGTATTGGCATGGCTCCATTCGAAGCATTGTATGGAAGAAAATGTCATTCTCCAGTATGCTGGGATGAGGTGGGTGAAGCAACGTTGTTGGGACCGGAGTTGGTACGTATGACTACAGAAAAGATTCAAACGATCCGACAACGTATAAAAACCTCACAAGATCGACAAAAGAGTTATGCTGATCTTCATCGAAAGGACGTGGAATTTGATGTAGGAGATCATGTGTTCTTACGTGTTGCTCCATGGAAAGGAGTTACGAGATTTGGAAAGAGAGGAAAGCTCAATCCTCGATTCATCGGTCCATTTTTAATCCTCGATCGAGTAGGAACTGTGGCTTATAGACTCGCTTTACCGCCAAGTATGTCTCGTGTTCATAACGTTTTTCACATATCCATGTTACGCAAATATGTGGAAGACCCGAACCACATTATTGAGTTAGAACTGGACGCATGAAGAAGTTCCTGTTCAAATCTTGGACAAGAAGGAACATATTCTACGCTCCAAGGTTATACCTCAAGTCAAAGTTTTGTGGAGAAACCACGATGTTGAGGAAATGACTTGGGAGTTAGAATCTGAAATGAAATCAAGGTATCCTTACCTCTTCGACTTACTAGGTATATACCCTAATTTCGAGGGCGAAATTTCATAAGAAGGAGAGGTTGTAAGGCCCCAACTTTTATAAATAAAGATGAATTTTCTATAAATATCATTTTTGAATATTATGGAGTTAATTTGATATAATGTTATAGTTGTGGTTAATATTTATAAATTTTTTAAAGTACGTAAGTTGTTATATAATATTCGATTTGTCGGGGAATATTCGTTTTAACAGGGAATATTCGTACAACGGCACAATCATTGGTGGACCCCACAACAGAATTATTATCGGATTGAAAAAATGACAAAAATATTTTATTAAAAATAACGGCGGAAGTTTTACCATTGATACTGTTGAACTACTCGGTAATAAAAGTACAGTAATACGCGTGGTTGCATAGTAGCACACGGTATTAATTATTAATGCTTATGTGAGAAGTCACTCAGTTTGATTCAGTTATTGTCAGTTAATAATATGAATTATTTAGCGATAATGACGTTTTGTTTTATTCGTATTATTAACGTAATAAAACAGAAACATCTTTTTGTATAAAATAAAATACTTTATTAAAGTTATTCTATAAATAGAATATATTATATTTTATTTAAAAGATTTTTCTTTAAATATGGACTGCCAGATTAAAGTAATCAATCTGGACCGTTCAGGGATTAGTTACTATGCATTCTATTTTTCTATAAATAGCAGATCATTCCTTCATTATTTCTTACGAATTCACTGAACTCTAGAGAGATAAACTATAGAGAGAGAGAGAAGAAGAGTATTCTACTACTTAACTACTTCCTTATTTCAGCTCTTCTTTAAAACGGTAAGGGGTGTTATTTTTCTTATTCATGAAGAGAACTGCTGTTATTCCATTTCTTATTATTATGTTGGAATAACCTGTATACGCTGTCTACCCTATACATGGTGACATTCTTCTATTATTTGTTGGAACATTCTGTCTGTGTGTTTTACACCGGACCTGGTTCCGTTTTTATTATTATTCTGTTGGAACATCCTGTCTGTGTGTTTTACACCGGACCTAGTTCCATTTTTATTATTATTTTGTTGGAACATCCTGTCTGTGTGTTTTACACCGGACCTGGTTCCGTCTTGTTATTATTCTGTTAGAACATCCTGTCTGTGTGTTTTACACCGGACCTGGTTCCATTATTTATTATTCTGTCGGAATATCCTGTCTGTGCGTTTACGCCGGACCTGGTTCCATTATTTATTATTCTGTTGGAATAACCTGTTTGTGCGGTCTATCGCATGCCGAGTGATTTCTTTTGTTATTCCATTCTTTGTTATACTCAGTTGGTTAAGTTTTGACTTATATACTCCATGAAATTAGTGGAATATCCTTGATAATTGCGGTTTATCCAGTATCTTTTCATGAAAATATTCTTCTAAGTATTCTTGAATTTTACTCTGCAAAGGAGTATCATGTTGACAATTTGGACGTTGTTAATTCTTGGATAAATTAATTCTTTAACTTGTTTTATTGAATTCTTATATCATTGTCATCATCCTCATGTTTATAAAATGTTGAAAGTCATCTGTGGCCTGTAGTGCATAGATGGACTTGGTATGATTATGACCAGGGATTATTCGGTATAATCATGACCGTAATGTTACAAATGATGTGGTAAAAGTCCTCATTGGCCCGTAGTGCATTGATGGACAGTTGTTGGCATGATCACGACCATTAATGAATACACGAATATCCTTGGCCGTAGTGCAGGGGTGATTCGATGATGTGGATTATTTTATTAAGCTGAGTCCCAGCGATCACAATGTTGAAAAACCTTTTAAATCATAAAAGATAGTAGAGTTTATTTTCTACTTGACTCTTTTAATAAATTGCTTGTTCTGCTGCAGTTAAACTTGATGTCTATTATATTTTATCAGTTTAACATTGTTGAAGGCTAATGATAATTTATTCTGGATTATCTTATTCATAATATTTCTTACTGGGCTAGTTGAGCTCACCATTTCTTTCACTGTTCTCTTCAGGAAATGAGAACGTAGCTGGGGCAAGTCAGGGAACAGAGTGATGGTCCGAATGATAGTATTAGTTAGTAGTCCTCACTATTCTATGTAATAGTGTGTTAATAAATGTAATGAGGACTCCTTTTGAGTATGAATACTCTCTAGAAGATAATATTTGTATTCAAACTCACAGTTTATGTTTTGTCGTATTGTACACGACAGTTGTATTAGTAAGTTGTATTTGTATTTTGTACAATGTACCTAACGACCCAAGATGAGTGATGTATACCTAATTTTGGGGGCGTCACAATTAGGGTTTCTAATAATTAGGGTTTTCAAATATTAAATAGGGTTTCTCTAATTAACATTAAATTCTATAATGCGTAACATAATTCATATAACACAATTACATAACAGTCTCAAACTCATAATTGAGTTTCAAATTAAGGTTTTCACTTAGCAATTAGCGAATTACTATTTAAGGTTTCTAATTTAAGAAATTAGGATTTTAAATTACTAATTAGGGTTTTCCTTAATTAGCGTTAAAACCTAAAATACAAATCATATACCACATAACGCAGTGACTTAACAGATTTTAAAGTCTCATTTAACTTAGAAACTAAGCTTTATCAAGTTATAATAAAACTGCTCCACGGATTAATCTTACTCACATAGCATACATATTTATAGCACTAAAATATACTTAATATAATATTATTATTCTTATTCATTGTTCAAAACCCAGAATTAGGGTTTGGATTCTGTATTTGATTTATCTTGCATATATAACATTATTAATTATGTTAAAAATAATTAACTTAACTAATCTAAATAAATTCATATAATAAAATAATTATTATAATATTTTTATAATCATTTCATATATTATTTAAATAATATAATAATCATATTTTCATAGAAAATAAGTAATAAAAATATTTCTACTATAAAATTAATTATTATAAGAATATGCTTTATAATGAACAATAATTCTAAAATAAAATTATTTGTAATTATTCATGTAATAAATATATTTTTATTTATCACATAAATACATACGCTTTATCTTGTACATATCCTCATCTTTAAAATAAAATAAAAATTTATATGCAAAATTTCTGTTTTAAATATATAGAAAATATCGGGTTATTACATTCACCATCCCTTATAAATATTTCGTCAAGCACCGTTTTAAAACCTATACATATAAGGGTAAATAACATACGCATTCATTGCAAGTAGATCTCGATTAAATTTGATCGAATTGGTCTTTAACTATTCAGCATAAAGCTTGTCTATCTGATTATACGGAAGTTTGATTTCTAATATAGAACACAAATTCCTCATTCAAAATTTCTTTATAAAATAATTTATTATATATATAAGAAAATCATATATAAGAAAATAAAAGTTATATGAATAATACCTGGAGTTGCATCCCCAGCTGCCACGGTATCTTGAACGGTCACGATGAAGACTCTTGCGATTGATTCTATTGGATTGTTTGTTGAAGTTGGTCCCGTTGTCGCCAATGTCCTGCCGCCTTTTCCCGTATTCTCATTCCTTGCCTCCTTTCTCCTTCTTGTACAATCTTTCACCTTATACTCCACTGATTCACAAATAAAACACCCAGTATACATTCTTGGATTGGGACAGTTAAGAGAGATATGTCCATTCTGTCCACACTTGTAACACACAAACTTTCCCTTTACACACTCTCCTGAGTGATTCTTTCCACATACTACATCAATACAGTAAATAGACAACGTGAAAAAAACGTTGTGGTTTCTGTCAGAAAAACGTCGTGGTTAAGGGTGTCGTCTATTTGACACCCTTACACAACGTTTTTAAAACGTTCTAGTTAAGCACAATACATAACGTTTTTTAGGAAAAAACGTTGTAGATTTATTTTTCAAAAATTGGCAGATGCTTAAAAACGTTGTAAAAGGTATGATTCCACAACGTTTTTTGGATAAAAATGTTGTTTAGTATATCAGACAACGTTTTTTAAATGTTGTAGATTAAAAAAAGAAAAAAAAAGATTTGGTTCACCTATATTACCAATGCACCTGCAATATGCTCATGCCATGATATGTAGCCAAAATGTATCAACCATTCAAAATACATTCCAATAATACAATTCGTTTATAATTTCAAATTACTACATCCACAAAATATATACCAAACTATCCATATATACATCTTAAATTCACATCACACAGGGGTATTTAGTAATTACTTAATTATCTTCCGCAACCACGGTACTGACCTCACCTTTCTCAAGCAGATGATAGAAAACTCTGGCTTTCTTTTGCTCAACTCCAGCCTTCCAATCACTGGGGATTACACTAGCTATGCTCAACTTCAGCAGTTGGTCGATCAAATTGGATCAAAGGCTAATAGCCTTTGCAATAAGCAAATTACTAGAGGGTCTGAGTTTGGAAATTTCTTAGCAAATGGCACAGGTCGCTTTTTACACATATCTGCCAAGTATTTCCTTGCGCTTTTATTTTGAATCTGCATTCATTAGACAATGAAAATTGAGATAGTATATATCAATGGCTAGGAATATTAAAAGTCATAACTACCAAGTGTAACGACAGAAATAAACAGCGTAATTTTCCATACCCTAGATATGGTATCTGCTGAAGGTGACCCAAGAAAGTCTATCATCAAATCTAACTGATGAACAATACTTTTCCCAGGAAAAAGTGGCTTCCCTGTCAGAACCTCAGCAAAGATGCAGCCAATACTCCAAATATCAATAGCAGGTGTATACTACAATCCAAGTGCCATTTAAAATCAGACAAGTTTACAAGGTAAAGAAATATCAACATGAGCAATTGAACCCTCCAAAGAAAACCTGACAAATGGCCCAACTCAATTACCTGAAGCAAAGAAATTTCAACTTCTAGTAGAGTTTGAAAGCCCTACCTGAACAAGAGTTATTTTAAACTAGAGCACAACTTACTATAAGGCTCTCAGAATACAGTGATGTCATTTACACCAGCCTGGTATATTGGTAGTATGGCTAAGTACTCTGGAAACCTGCTAGTCAGTCACAACTAGCTTCACCCCTTCATCAGTGCAATGTTTTGGCGATTTGCACCTAACCTGGGAGTATTGATAAATAATTCAACATTAGTGAATATGGATAGAGTTGGAACATGGCTCTTTTTGTGTTGTCTACTCAATGAACCTTATTTTTTTTTTACAAAAAATGATAAAACCATCTAACACGTTAGGTTTTTAAAAGCTGATTTACATGGCATGTCAAAGTATACAAGTTTGCAAATAAAGAAGAAAAAAATCATGTTCAGTTTGTCCCAATTTAAAGTCTTATGTTAACAATACATACTTATACACCATACCTTGAAGCAATTTCTGAGTAAACATTGCCAGGTTTCTCTCCAGCAACTAAGTTGACTGCAGCAGCTTCAAGCTGCAAAACAACCCACCAACAGACCAAAGAGAATTAAAATGTACTCTAGCTAATCCATATCGCAATAGAACTTTATTTTCAGAATATGATTATAGCATTTACAAATCATAATAGCAATATATTAAGGAACAAGGAGAACTAAAGTTGCAGGTCATTAACACATTCTACAGTATATCAGCAATAGGTTACATACGAGAATATAAATTTTAACCTCATGTGGAATATATGTTTAGGAATTTAGGAAGATCAGAAAATAACAAGCATGCCGCTAGGCAGTTGGAATTAAACTATCTCTATCAACATGGTTCTCACATAAGCATTAGGGGTTTAAGAGTAACCAAATTGTCTACACCTAACCAAACATAACAAATATTATAAGTTGTGTTCCTTTAACTATTGACTTGGAATAATAATGGTTCTAGAATGGGACGATACATGCAGCAGGTTAAACAGATTAATAGAATAGACATGTACTATAAGTTGTGTTAACCAAGTTGTGTTTGTTGATTGTTTAATTAATTTTGGATCCAAATTTAATTAAACAATCAACAAACACAATATTTGCATTCAAACCAGTTTTTTAGGCTGTTTATTACATTACGATGAATGTCAGTCTTTGAACCGTGTAAACAAAATTTAAGGGGAAAGAAACCTGAAGTTCCACATCAATGTAATCAGCTCCCAATTCCATGGCCAATTGAAGTACGTTCAGTCGACTTTTTTAATCACCGTCATACTGACCACTTTTCGAGTTGGGTCTAGAAAAAACATAAAATCAGCAAGTACTATACTTGGTTACCTTTAAACTCAACAACAGCTTTTGTCCCAAACTATAAGATGGTGCATAATAAGGTAACATGGCAAGGTATATTTGATAAGAAAGAAATCAATTAACAAATTAAAAAAGATAATACTATTAATACATGAAATAACCCTGGATCTGCACCCTGAGTAATAATTGTAATCCTCTTGTGTGCTTCAGATGCCTTTGGCCACTGGGAGATTTTTATTGCTATTTCCTCAACACTCTCAATTTGGTCAGTCATCAGCGAAATCAGATAAATAGTCAAGAAAGTGAAAGAACAAGTCACCACCTATGCTGGACATGGAATCATTACCTCCCCGCCATGAAATTTTGAGAATGTTCTTGCTTTTGTTTCGTTTCCAAAAACAAAGTCCATATACCTGAAACCAAAAAGAGTGGCAAGCTATAAATCTGAATATTATATTTTTCAGTTAAAAAAAATTAAGCACAAGACTAGGACATTGAGCATACTGTAAAATTGTCTCTTGTGCATCCTTGAAGAACTCACAGATAAATGGAGCAGAAAGGTTCATCATGAAGATCTACATGTGAAAACATATTAGCTTTTGTATCATGCATAAGCTACTAGCAAAGGGAGCATGTTAAATGAACGGAGGGATGGACTGGATTTGAATATTGAAACCTCCTGCCACAATGACAAACCTTGTTCTTTGCAGCTGCATGCTCAGCAACTAGAAGAATGGACTCAGGTGAAACAGTGAGAAAAAACCCGGCAATGTAGAAGTACTTGGCCTTCTCAACTGTCAAAATCCAATCAAGTTAGATCAAAAAAATGTAAAAGTAAACAATAAAGAAAATCAGTACAAACATGGTACCCAATGCCCAATTTTCTGGTTTCTTCAAATGTTCAGATTTGTAGCAATTGGCAGCTAACAAATTGGCAACAAGAGACCTGCATATATAGTTCACAAAAAATTTTATTGGCCAAGGTAGATAGAAGGTGATAAGAGATGAATGATTGTATAATAGCAATTTCGCATGCACATATAGGACGTTGAAATAAGACTATTTTAACTGACCTTTCACCACCTCCTACACAAACAGCACAAGTACCCGTGGGTGTAGACTCATCCTCGTAGTAGTGAACCAATTGGCAGAGTTGAGCCCGTTGACCATAAAATAACCCTTGAACCTAAAGCCTTGGACATTACTTACACAAAACCCAAGAAATTGAACCTCAAACTGAACCAAATGAATGGATATTTAAGCATATTCGATTCAAATACAATTGTTAAGCATAATTTACAAGCATAACAACTTTGCTCTCAAATATATAAATACCTAATGCAGTGGTCAAATTTAGCAGGAAAGTCAACACTGGTCATAAAAACTTCAACAAATCCACCATCTCTACATTTATCCAAGCAGCTTAGTGCTAAAGTGTAACGACCGAGAAATTCGGATCTTATTGTAAAATGATTTTACTAAATTAAATAATAATAAAATTTTATTCTATGTGTTATCAAGAAGGTTGTCATTGTATAACCTATTGATGTTAGAATGTCGTAGTATTTGAGCTACGTGAATGAATTAAAGTATTTGAATTTCCAAGACAAAAATAAAAGTTTTTCGAGAAATTTCCCAAAAAACACTATTCATAGGTATTTGCTCGGGATTTATTTTTGAATTTTTGAGAAATACGTACTGATAGAATGACAAGGTAAGATGGATTATGTAATAAAAATCTAGTTATGGAAAATGTAATATTTTGCTTGCGGACTTACTTTATAAACGTTAAGAAGGGCAAAGTAGTAACGAGTAAGTAATAATTGTATGATACTTTGGTATTGTACAAAGTAATGAAAACGAGTATAATACGAAGTATTATACGAGTTTGTATGAAGGGTGAAATATCATATATAGATTCTATACGAATTAGAATACGAAAATAATACATAAACTATATGTATATATATTAAGTAATGTTAATGGACTTGGAAAGGCTGATTGGAATTACTACTAGTCCAAGTAAATTAAAGGGTGGGGCCCAATTATTGATTAATAAACAAGTTAGTGTTTATTAATGCAAAGCCCAAAGATTAAGATTGATCCAAGCCCAAGCTAGAATCCATGAGTTGTTTGACCCATGGGGCAACCCATATTAATATGGTTAATATGATGACCAAGTTAAAGTAATGACCAAGTTAATGTAATGACCAAGTAATAAGAGTAATGATCAAGTAAAGGATAAGTTTTGTGTTAATCAAGTAATGAATAGTAAGGAGGTGGTTTGAATTAATGACTAAACTACCCTAGCTTTGCAAATTCTATAAATAGAGAAGCCTTGCTAGCCATTTAACACTTGTTCAAACAATCTAGCTATTACAAAGTGCTTAATTGTTAGAGAGATTAAGTTACAAATAAGTTACTTCCAAAAGTAAGAAGAATAAGAAGAAGCTACTTACCAAGACTTCAAAAAGTAAGATCTCTTCTCCAATTATCTTCTATCTCTACCATGATAGTTTGATAAGAAAAGTTTGAATTAACGAACATGAATGTTAAAAAGTAATAAGAATGAGTAAGCAATGAACTTAAGTCACATAAGTTGGTAATAAGTCATTTAAGCTAGCATAAGTTATAAACTTATGTGAAAGTATTACGAACTTGTAATGAGTTTATTAAGAGAAGTGATATGGATGTAAAAGAACTTGTATGATTATATGTATCATGTATACATAAGTAAAGTTATATGTTAATTACATATAAGGTATGATGCTTAAGAAACTTTAATTATCATAAGTCATGAACAATGAAATCTTAAGTAG
This sequence comes from Panax notoginseng, assembly GCA_016801055.1. Lineage (NCBI taxonomy): Eukaryota > Viridiplantae > Streptophyta > Magnoliopsida > Apiales > Araliaceae > Panax > Panax notoginseng. The sequence goes on along the minus strand of CM029014.1, from coordinate 63,588,743 downwards.
TTTATAATTTGATAAGTTATAAGCTCATGACGAAATAAGTCTAAAATCCAACAATGAATATAAGTTGTTGTAATAAGTATGATGAGATGTTCACATGATGAATGGAATTCATTTGTAATGTTGAACAAATCATAAGAATGAAGATTTGCCGGAAATTGCACGATTGGACGATAATCGTCGAATTCGTAAAATTCTCGGAATAGAAGTCAAATTTTATGTTTTAACTCAAAACCATTGTTTTCCGATGGAGACAAGTTATATTTGGCATTTAAGAGTTGCGGACTCGAAAATGACCGGATTCCAACTTAGAACGAAGAAACGAGCGTTGAATGTTCACGGACGTTTATCGTTTTCGCTAAAAATGAACTAATAGGTGAATTTTTAGCAAACGAAGTCCAATAGATAAAATTCTTGGATGAACGCGTAGATTATGTAATTTATGAACCGTAGGCTTTTGAATGAACTAATTCGGACTTATAACGAAGTAGATATGCGTCCGGGAAGTTCACAAAAATTCAAAGACTTAATTTTTTCTGGTGCACAGAGTTGGCGCCGCAACGCCAACCCTTGTCTTAGTTCAATCTGAAAAAGTTTTTGAAATTCATGTATCCTTACGCATGAATTGAGGTATGTTGAAGTTAAAGCCAATTCCTTTGGCTAGACTTAAGATATTGCGTGGATTATTGATAATCTATTCATCTATTATCAAAAGTTGTTATCTGTTGTCAACTACTTGATATGGTTTTCAAAAGAAGACTGGAATATTAAACAAATGTTTTGTCAATAAAACGACAGGCACATGAGGTTCTCAAATGATTAAACGTACATACGCTTAATGGATGTAGTGTTGATTGACATAGATTACAATAGGCTGATCACCTAGAAGTGCTCGTAAGTAATATCGAGTTTACGGACTTAGTTCCGGATTGTCCTTTTCCAAGAAAGAATGAATACTCGAGGTCTTTAACCGGAGTGAATGTGTTCCTAAATATTGTTATTATTGTAAAACATTTTTAAAGAAAGATGAAATTCTATTTTGAATTATCAGTAGTACTTCATAACTATTATTTAGTTATTGAAGATATACGATTCGTATGTGTCAAGCATGTTGTTATTGAATTGTTATAATTGCTGAGCTAGTTATGCTCACTCTTGCTCGAACCATATGAATGCAGCTAAGACTGAACGTCCCGAAGGATCGAAAAAGGATAAAGGAAAAGCTAAGATAGATTATTAAGCTGTCTTGTAATAGTATAGGTCTATTGTTGTAATGTAATTAATATTATGACAAAGAACCTTTGTAATGGGTATAGAACCTGGGAAATGTAAATATTACTTTAAATATATAGAAGTTATGTTCGTTCTTTGAGAATTTTCAATTGAATGAATGTATTAATGTTTGTACAATATAGCACCATCTGTCGGGTTGGAAGATACCCAGATTTGGGGGCACTACAAGTTGGTATCAAAGCCTAGGTTATAAAACTTAAGGGGGAAAGTAGAACCTTAAGTCATAACCTTAAGAAAGAATAAAGAAGTAAAAGATGGAAAGTAACCCTATAAAAATGCATTATATTATGTTATGTGTTTCTATTATTTTACTGACGTGTACTAATCAAACTATATTGTTTTATTGTAGATGTCAGGAGAAAATGATATGTATAGAGACATACATGTAGTGAGGGAGGATTCAGTTAATCGGGTAGAGATACTACCAAATCCCGTTGCAGTAGAACCAGAGATGGTGACAATCGAGTCTGGAGACTAGGACGATTTAGACTACATGTCTATATTTGATGGCATGCTAGAGGAGGAGGTGGACGTGATGTCCTTTGATCAAGTTCCACCTACAGAGGAATTGTCTACGGGGGAATCGATGAAGGCATTGTTTATGTCAGTATTGGATAGGAATATCCATTGCTACCAAGAGGTTAAGGAGTTGAAAGAGGAACTCCGACCTGTCCGTGAGGACAAGACTAGCATCGAGGGGATGTGGGAAGAGGAGCACGATGATAGAATTCTAGCTAAGGACAAGATCCGAGAGCTGAAATGTGAAGTCTTCGAGCCCAAGCAGGAGCTAAAGACTAAACAGCGGAACTTGGAGAGGATGTCCTATATACATAGTAGTTCTCATGTGGATTTCCAACAGCAGGTAGCTGGGTATCCGATAGAAGCAAGACAGACCCGACACACTATCAGTAGAGATATTATTGTCGGTCTGGCCAGCAAAGATTTTGAGAATGCCCTACGGCAGATGTAATCTAGCAATAGCTAGAGTAGCTTAGATATGTAAATATTATGTATCTAGTAGTGACGTAAAACCCTCTTTTGTATAACAAAGGGTAGTCTTTTGTAACTACGGGATGGTAATGTAATCAGCTAAGGCTGAGTAATGTAAGCAATGTAGTGTTATACTACAAGTTATGAATCAATATAAGTCTTTTTATGGAATATATTGAGTAATGAGTATGAGTTATTGTTTTCTTACAAATAATAACAAACCAACAAGAATAAAGTAATAATGATGTGTTGTTTTTTTAACAGCAAAATGCCGCCAAGAAGGAGACAATGAAATCAAGACACTAATGTTAACCAACTGGAGGGTGGTCTGGTTAATTCAATGCAGGAGTTCGTTAATCTTTTAACGGATGCATTTAATAAAAGGGGGGCTAATGTACCCGTGATTCCTGGAGTAGTACGAGCTACTACTTTTAAGGATTTTAAAAGTATAGGTTCGCCAGAGTTCAAAGGAACTACGGACCCTATAGAAGCCCAGACTTTGGTAAAAGAAATTGAGAAATCATTTGTAATAGCAAATGTTGAGGAGGGTCAAAAGGTTGCCTTTGCATCCTATTTTATGAAAGGAGAGGCCAACCTCTGGTGGGAGGCAAACCAGGCTAGGGCTGATATAGGAAATCTAACGCGGGAGAGGTTCAAGGAGATTTTCTTCGAGAACTATTTTCCCACGAGTATGCAAGGGAGAATGGAAATGAGGTTTCTTGAATTGAAACAAGGGGATATGACAGTTCCCCAGTATGCTGCCAAGTTTAATGAACTGGCACGATTTGCTACACATCAAGTGGACACTGAAGTGAGAAAGGCTAGAAGATTCGAGTAGGGCTTAAAATCCTGGCTCTATAGCCGAATTTCTGTGTTCCAAAGTACTTCCTTTGGAACCATATTAGAAAAGGCAATAATTGCCGAAGGTGGGAATGAGGCTCTCAGCCAGTACCACAAGGATAAGAAACACAAGGGCAAGGTTGATGGAGGGATCAAGACCGAGGGAGCTAGTGGAAGTGGCAACGATCAAAAGAGGAAGGGCTTTAACTCTGGGAATACCGGAGTAAAATAAAGGGATTCTAAGAGGAGGATGGAGGCCAGTAAAACCTGCGGGAAGACTCATTTAGGAGTCTGTCTCAAAGGAAAGGTAGTATGTTATAATTGTGAACAGGAATGGCACATTTTGCATAACTGTCCAAATCCAAAGAAAAATCACGGATGTTTTGTATGTGGATCAACTGACCACATAGCAAAGAATTTCCCGAAGAAGGGGACATAAGGAAGTAAGGGAACTAATAACGATAAATTGGCTATTAGTGGTCCAGTTCAGCAGGGAAAATCAATGGCCCACACTTTTAATATGACGGTCCAAGATGTGGTGGCATCAGAGGATATAGTTGCAGGTATTATTCCGATCAATAACATAAATGTATACGTGCTATTTGATTCGGGTGCTACTTGTTCGTTTATAGCATGTGATTTTGCTAGACGACTAGAATTATTTCCCAAAAAATTGCCTATACCTTTGAACATTAAGGTAGCAAATGAAGAGATAATTCCTGTTGAAGATATTTATAGGAGTTGTTGCGTAGATGTACGTGGTTGTAAGTTATCGATAGATTTAATACCGATAAAGTTAGGAGAATTCAACGTAATTCTCGGAATGGATTAGTTGATTAACCATGGAACAATTATAGATTGCCAAAAGAAATGTGTGAGCATCAAGACGTTGAAGCAACCTCCTGTAGTATTTTAAGGTAATAAATTGTCAGGACGTTTGTGTTGCCTTACGATGACACAAACTATAAAACTTTTAAGGAAGGGATGTGTAGGTTATCTATGCCATGTTGTTGATACTTCGAGAGTGGGAGCAACCATGGAACAAATACCTATAGTAAACGAATTCATGGATGTATTTCCAAGTGAGTTATCGGGTTTACCGCCAGATAGGGAGATCGAATTTGTGATAGACATTGTGCCAAGAGCGGCTCCAGTCTCAAGGGCACCGTACCGTATGGCGCTTGTGGAAATGAAAGAACTAATGGTTCAGCTACAGGAACTATTGGACAGAAAGTACATTCAACCAAGTGTTTCCACGTGGGGGGCACCAGTGTTGTTTGTCAAGAAGAAAGATGGATCGTTAAGGCTTTATATTGACTATCGGGAGTTGAACAAGTTAATGATAAAGAATAAATACCCATTGCCCAGGATCGATGATCTCTTTGATCAATTGAAAGGGGCAACGTATTTTTCTAAAATAGATTTACGGACGGGTATCATCAGTTGAAGGTCAGGAAGGAAGATGTAACAAAGACGGCATTCAGGACTTGTTATGGTCATTACGAGTTTCTGGTGATATCATTTGGGTTGACGAATGCACCGACTGCATTTATGGATATGATGAATAGAGTGTTCAAACCATATTTGGACAAGTTCGTCGTTGTGTTTATCGATGATATTCTAGTCTATTCTAAGACGTCAGAAGATCATGCTGAACACCTAAGATTAGTTTTGGAGACACTAAGGAAGGAGAAGTTATATGCGAAATTCATCAAATGTAAATTTTGGCTGGGAAAGGTGCAGTTTTTAGGTCGTGTCATTGACCAAGAGGGGATTTTAGTGGATCCAGCGAAGGTAGAAGCAGTAATAAATTGGGAACAACCGAAAACGCCGACTGAGGTGCGGAGTTTCTTAGGGTTAGAAGGGTACTATCGAAGATTTATCCAAGATTTTTCGAAGATAGCTACCCCATTGACTAATTTAATAAGGAAGACGGTGAAATACGTATGGACAGATAAATATGAAGACAGTTTTCAAGAACTTAAGAAAAGATTAAGTGAAGCGCCTGTTTTGTCATTGCCAGATAACACAGGAAATTTTGTAGTGTATAGTGATGCTTCGCATAGAGGACTTAGTTGTGTGCTTATTATGCAGCATGGCAAAGTCATTGCGTATGCATCACGGCAGTTGAAGGATTATGAGAAAGTTTATCCTACCCATAATCTAGAACTGGTCGCAGTAGTGTTTGCCCTAAAGATATGGAGACAATATCTTTATGGGGAAAATGTGAGATATTTACGGACCATAAAAGTCTAAAGTATATCTTCACTCAGAAGGAGTTGAATATGAGACAGAGAAGATGGCTAGAGTTGATAAAGGATTATGATTGTGAAATCCTGTATCACCCTGAAAAGGCCAATGTAGTTGCCGACGCCTTAAGTAGGAAGGGTCGGGAAAAGTTGTCTATGTTAACAGCTTAAAATGATTTAATAACAGAGATGGCTAGGATGGAAATAGAAGTAAAGATACCGAGTGATTCGAGGCAGACACTCTTTACGACAGAGATGCAATCTACCATCGTAGAAAGAGTCAAGGAGATACAACTCAAGACTGATGAGTGTAACCAAATGAAGAAGCGGTTATCCGAGAAGGAAGATACTAAATATAGTCTTGATAATAAGGGATTATTAAGATTTAAAGGAAGAATTTGGGTTCCGAATGAGACGGAATTAAAGGAGCAAGTGTTACAAAAAGTTCATAGTTTGAGGTACTCGATACATCCTGGTAGCACTAAGATGTATCAAGACCTTCGACAGAGTTTTTGGTGGCCAAACATGAAGAGAGAAATAGCAGAGTATGTGAGTAGGTGCTTGACTTGTCAAAAAGTTAAGCCCGAACATCAACGACCCAGTGGCTTATTACAGTCATTGGAGATTCCAGAATGGAAGTGGGAGCATATCACGATGGACTTTGTGGTGGGACTTCCGACGACGAAAAATGGGTACGATTCGATTTGGGTAATAGTGGATCGGTTGACGAAGTCGGCTCAATTTTTTCCAATTAGGGTCAAGTATAACTTAGACCAGTTAGCTAAACTTTATGTTAAGGTAATCATTTCCAGACATGAAGTACCAATATCGATTGTGTCAGATCGTGATCCACGATTCACATCGAACTTTTGGAGGAGTTTTCAAGAACAGTTAGGAACACAGCTGAAGTTAAGCACAGCTTATCATCCACAAACCGATGGGCAGAGTGAGAACAATTCAGACGTTAGAAGACATGTTGAGGTCTTGCGTCATGGATTTCAAGGATAGTTGGGATGATCACCTACCACTAGTAGAGTTTGCGTATAACAACAGTTATCATGCAAGCATAGGTATGTCGCCATATGAAGCTCTGTATGGAAGAAAGTGCAGAACACCATTGTGTTGGGATGAGGTGGGAGAACGCCGGATGCTAGGACTAGAATTGGTGCAACAGACAGCGGATGTGGTAAAGTTAATTCAGATGCGTCTCGTCATAGCTCATGACAGACAGAAGAAGTATGCGGACTCGCATAGACTAAGTCGAGAGTTTGAAGTGGGCTTGTATGTGTTTGTAAAGGTATCTCCCTTGAAAGGAAAGATACGCTTTGGAAAGAAAGGAAAGTTAAGTCCAAGGTTTATAGGACCTTTTGAAGTATTAAAACGTGTGGGAGAGGTAGCTTATGTGATAGCATTACCTCCAGACCTAGAACGAATACATAACGTGTTTCACGTATCTGTATTACGTCCATATAAGCCGGACTATAAGCATGTAATCGAGTATGAGCCGATTCATATCGAGAAAGACTTAAGATATGAAGAATCGCCGATTCAGATCATTGATAGAAAGGAACAAGTTCTTAGGAACAAGGTAATACCATCAGTAAAGTTATTATGGAAGAACCACAATGCTGAAGAAGTAACGTGTGAATTAGAAGAGAAGATGAAGAAAAGTTTTCCCCATCTATTTGATTAAAGTAAGACGAGATTTTGGGGACAAAATCTTTATAAGGGGAAAGAATGTAACGACCGAGAAATTCGGATCTTATTATAAAATGATTTTATTAAATTAAATAATAATAAAATTCTATTCCATGTGTTATCAAGATGGTTGTTATTGTATAACCTATTGATGTTAGAATGTCGTAGTATTTGAGCTACGTGAATGAATTAAAGTGTTTGAATTTCCAAGACGAAAATAAAAGTTTTTCGAGAAATTTCCCGAAAATAAAAGTTTTTCGAGAACACTATTCATCGGTATTTCCTCGGCATTTATTTTTGAATTTCCAAGAAATACGTAATGATAGAATGACAAGGTAAGATGGATTATGTAATAAAAATCTAGTTATGGAAAATGTAATATTTCGCTTGCGGAATTAATTTATAAATGTTAAGAAGGGCAAAGTAGTAACGAGTAAGTAATAATTGTATGATACTTTGGTATTGTGCAAAGTAATGAAAATGAGTATAATACGAAGTATTATACGAGTTTGTATGAAGGGTGAAATATCATATATAGGTTCTATATGAATTAGAATACGAAAATGATACATAAACTATATGTATATGTATTAAGTAATGTTAATGGACTTGGAAAGGCTGATTGGAATTACTACTAGTCCTTGTAAATTAAAGGGTGAGGCCCAATTATTGATTAATAAACAAGTTAGTGTTTATTAATGCAAAGCCCAAAGATTAAGATTGATCCAAGCCCAAGCTAGAATCCATGAGTTGTTTGACCCATGGGGCAAACCATATTAATATGGTTAATATGATGACCAAGTTAATGTAATGACCAAGTAATAAGAGTAATGATCAAGTAAAGGATAAGTTTTGTGTTAATCAAGTAATGAATAGTAAGGAGGTGGATTGAATTAATGACTAAACTACCCTAGCTTTGCAAATTCTATAAATAGAGAAGCCTTACTAGCCATTTAACACTTGTTCAAACAATCTAGCTATTACAAAGTGCTTAATTGTTAGAGAGATTAAGTTATAAATAAGTTACTTCCAAAAGTAAGAAGAAGAAGAAGAAGAAGCTACTTACCAAGACTTCAAAAAGTAAGATCTCTTCTCCAATTATCATCTATCTCTACCATGATAGTTTGATAAGAAAAATTTGAATTAAGGAACATGAATGTTAAAAAGTAAGAAGAATGAGTAAGCAATGAACTTAAGTCAAATAAGTTGGTAATAAGTCATTTAAGCTAGCATAAGTTATAAACTTATGTGAAAGTATTATGAACTTGTAATGAGTTTATTAAGAGAAGTGATATGGATGTAAAAGAACTTGTATGATCATATGTATCACATATACACAAGTAAAGTTATATGCTAAGAACATATAAGGTATGATGATTAAGAAACTTTAATTGTCATAAGTCATGAACAATGAAATCTTAAGTAGTTTATAATTTGACAAGTTATAAGCTCATGAAGAAATAAGTCTAAAATCCATCAATGAATATAAGTTGTTGGAATAAGTATGATGAGATGTTCACAAGATGAATGGAATTCATTTGTAATGTTGAACAAATCATAAGAACGAAGATTTGCCGAAAATTGCACTTTTGGACGATAATCGTCGAATTCGTAAAATTCTCGTAATAGAAGTTAAATTTTGTGTTTGAACTCGAAACCATTATTTTCCGATGGAGACAAGTCATATTTGGCATTTAAGAGTTGCGGACACAAAAATGACCGGATTCCAACTTAAAACGAAGAAACGAGCGTTGAACGTTCACGGACGTTTATCGTTTTCGTTAAAAATGAACCTATAGGTGAATTTTTAGCAAACGAAGTTAAATAGATAAAATTCTTACATGAACGCGTAGATTACGTAATTTGTGAACCGTAGGCTTTTGAACGAGCCGATTCGGACTTATAGCGAAGTAGTTATGCGTCCGGGAAGTTCACAAAATGTGACGCCCCCAAAATTAGGTATACATCACCCATCTTGGGTCGTCAGATACATAGTACAGAATACAAATACAACTAAATAATACATCTGTCGTGTACAATACGACAAAACATAAACTGTGAGTTTGAATACAAATATTATCTTCTAGAGAGTATTCATACTCAAAAGGAGTCCTCATTACATTTATTAACACACCATTACATAGAATAGTGAGGACTACTAACTAATACTATCATTCGGACCATCACTCCGTACCCCGACTTGTCCCAGCTACGTTCTCATTTCCTGAAGAGAACAGTGAAAGAAAGGGTGAGCTCAACTAGCCCAGTAAGAAATATTATGACTAAGATAATGCAGAATAAATTATCATTAGCCTTCAACAATGTTAAACTGATAAAATATAATAGACATCAAGTTTAACTGTAGCGGAACAAGCAATCCATTAAAAGAGTCAAGTAGAAAATAAACTCTACTATCTTTTATGATTTAAAAAGTTTTTTAACACTGTGATCGCTGAGACTCAGCTTAATAAAATAATCCACATCATCGAATCACCCCTGCACTACGGCCAAGGATATTCGTATACTCATTAATGGTCATGATCATGCCAACAACTGTCCATCAATGCACTACGGGCCAATGAGGACTTTTACCACATCATTTGTAACATTACGGTCATGATTATATCGAATAATCCCTGGTCATAATCATACCAAGTCCATCTATGCACTACAGGCCACAGATGACTTTCAACATTTTATAAACATGAGGATGATGACAATGATATAAGAATTCAATAAAACAAGTTCAAGAATTAATTTATCCAGGAATTAACAACGTCCAAATTGTCAACATGATACTTAAAAGAACTGGATATTGGAAAAGTGATGTAGCAGAATACTTTTATTCTCTCTCTCTTATTCTCTCTATACTTTCTCTCTCTATAACTTGAATGAATTCGTGAAAAATAATGAAGCCCTAGGCCTCTATTTATAGAAAAACCGAGGGTGGCTCTTGGTCTTAACGAAGGGTCAAATGACTCTTGGTCTTAACGAAGGGTCAAATGACTCTTGGTAATTTTGAAGGGACAACTACTATTGACGAAAGTAATTACTATTGACCAAGGTAAATACTATTGACGAAGGTAATTACTATTGACCAAGGTAAATACTATTGACGAAGGTAATTACTATTGACCAAGGTAAATACTATTGACGAAGGTAATTACTATTGACGACGGTAATTACTATTGACGAAGAGACTCTTAGATGATGACATATGGCCCCCCATAAAATAACCAAACTTACCACAACGTCTCAATTATTGATTTAATAATATAACATATTATACAGATGATACTATGACAATAATTTAAGAGATATGATGCAGCAATTACTGTAGCAATAATTGAGTATAGCTGAGTGACTTCTCACGTAAGCATCAATAATCAATACCGTGTGCTACTATGCAACCACGCGTATTACTGTACTTTTACTACCAAGTAGTTCAACAGTTTTAACGATTTTAACGGTAACACCTCAGCCGTTATTTTTATAGAAAGATAATTCTGTCGTTTTCTCAATCCGACAATAATTCCGTTGTGGGGTCCACCAATGATTGTGCCGTCGTACGAATATTCCCCGACAAAAAGAATATTCTCCGACCAAACGAATATTTTATAACAACTTGCTTACTTTGCAAAATTTATAAATATTACCCACAACTATAACATTATATCAAATTAACTCCATAATATTTAAAAATGATATTTATAGAAAATTCATCTTTATTTATAAAAATTGGGGTCTTACAACCTCCCCTTCTTATGAAATTTCGCCCTCGAAATTAGGGTACGTACCTGGTATGTCGAAGAGGTAAGGATACCTTGATTTCATTTCTGATTCTAACTCCCAAGTCATTTCCTCAACATCGTGGTTTCTCCACAAAACTTTAACTTGAGGTATAACCTTGGAGCGTAGAATATGTTCCTTCTTATCAAAGATTTGAACAGGAACTTCTTCATACGTCAAATCCTCCGCTATTTCGTCCGTTTCTAACTCAATAATGTGGTTCGGGTCTTCCACATATTTGCGTAACATTGATATGTGGAAAACGTTATGAACACGAGACATACTTGGCGGTAAAGCGAGTCTCTAAGCCACAGTTCCTACTCGATCGAGGATTAAAAATGGACCGATGAATCGAGGATTTAGCTTTCCTCTCTTTCCAAACCTTGTAACTCCTTTCCATGGAGCAACACATAAGAACACATGATCTCCTACATCAAATTCCACGTCCTTTCGATGAAGATCAGCATAACTCTTTTGTCGATCTTGTGAGGTTTTTATACGTTGTCGGATCGTTTGAATCTTTTCTATAGTCATACGTACCAACTCCGGTCCCAACAACGTTGCTTCGCCCACCTCATCCCAGCATACTGGAGAACGACATTTTCTTCCATACAATGCTTCGAATGGAGCCATGCCAATACTTGCTTGATAACTGTTGTTGTAGGAAAACTCCACCAATGGTAAGAACTTGTCCCAACTTCCCTTGAAGTTAAAGACATAGAGTCTTAATAGATCTTCAAGAGTTTGAATAGTCCTCTCTGATTGTCCGTCCGTCTGAGGATGATATGCTGAACTAAATCGTAACTCCGTGCCCATAGCTTTTTGTAAACTAACCCAAAATCGTGAAGTGAATCTTGGGTCTCGATCAGAAATTATGGATACTGGCATACCATGCAGTCTTACAATCTCGTTTATGTACATACGAGCAAGACGTTCAAGTGTATAAGTTTCTCGTATCGGTAAGAAATGAGCAGACTTGGTCAATCTATCAACAATGACCCAAATCGCATCAATACCTTGAGAAACCCTAGGAAGACCGGTAACGAAATCCATGGTAATGTGCTCCCACTTCCATTCTGGAATTTCAAGTGGTTGCAAAGGACCTTTTGGTACTTGATGCTCCGCTTTGACTCGTTGACAAGTTAGACACCTTGAGATAAACAACACTATCTCTCTCTTCATATTGCTCCACCAAAATGTATGACGAATATCATGATACATTTTGGTACTTCCAGGATGGATTGCAAACGGTGTGTTGTGCGCCTCCATCATGATTTCATACTTTAAATCAGGGTTGTTAGGAACACAAAGTCTGGAGTTGACTCGAAGTATTCCTTCTTCATCGATTCTTGCTTCCGGCATAGAACCTTCTTGCACTTTCTTCCTCATACGCATCAGCTCCAGGTCTGTAGCTTGAGCAGCTTTAACTTTATCAATTAAAGTCGGTTCTACTCGTATATTCGCCATCATCACATGGGTCCCTAGAGTCTTTAACTCTATCTCCATCCTTTGCAAGTCACACAAAATGGGTCTTTGCGTTGTTAATATTGCACTTGTACCCGCATATGATCTTCTACTCAATGCGTCAGCTACCACGTTCGCTTTTCCAGGATGGTATTGAATGGTATGATCATAATCTTTCAACAGTTCAAGCCAACGTCGTTGTCGCATGTTGAGTTCCTTTTGAGTGAAGAAATATTTGAGGCTTTTATGATCCGTAAAGATCTCCACTTTCTCCCCATACAAGTAATGCCTCCAAATTTTAAGTGCAAAGACAACAGCTGCCAACTCTAGATCATGAGTAGGATAATTCCTCTCATATTCCTTGAGTTGTCTTGATGCATAGGCTATGACTTTTCCATGTTGCATGAGAACGCATCCCAACCCTTTGCTCGAAGCATCACTGTAGATGACAAATCCCTCCGAGCCAGATGGTATTGTTAGAACAGGTGCTGAAATGAGTCTCCTCTTGAGTTCTTGAAAACTCTGCTCACATTCTTCGCTCCAACCAAACTTTGTATCTTTCCGAGTCAGCTGAGTTAATGGAGTAGCGATTCGAGAAAATCCTTCCACGAATCTCCGATAATAACCAGCTAAACCAAGAAAGCTACGTACCTCGGTCACTGATTTAGGTTGCTCCCAGCTTTGAATAGCTTCAATCTTTGCCGGGTCAACAGATATTCCACGACTTGATACTACGTGCCCAAGGAATGCTACCTCCTCCAGCCAGAACTCGCATTTCTTCAACTTGGCATAAAGCTTGTATTCACGAAGCTTTTGGAGTACCAGCCTCAAGTGTTGCTCATGATCTTCACGGCTTTTGGAATAAATAAGGATGTCATCAATAAAGACGACCACAAAATGATCCATATATTCCTTGAATACCCGGTTCATCATATCCATGAAGGCAGCAGGAGCATTAGTCAATCCAAAGGACATGACTAGGAATTCATAATGCCCGTACCGAGTTCTAAAAGCCGTCTTTGGAATATCCTCAGTTCTAACCTTCAGCTGATGATATCCAGAACGAAGATCGATCTTTGAAAAGAATTGTGCTCCTTGCAACTGGTCAAACAGGTCATCAATACGTGGCAATGGGTACCTATTTTTGACGGTGACATGATTCAACTCCCGATAATCAATACAAAGTCGCATACTCCCATCTTTCTTCTTCACGAACAGAACAGGAGCACCCCAAGGAGAAGTACTAGGACGATAAAGCCAATGTCTAACAATTCCTGCAGTTGGATCTTTAACTCCTGAAGTTCAATAGGAGCCATTCGATATGGGGCTTTGGAAATGGGTTTTGTACCGGGTTCAAGATCGATACAAAATTTAATTTCACGCTCTGGGGGTAGGCCAGGAAGTTCTTCAGGGAATACGTCAGGGAATTTATTAACAATAGAAATATCATTCAAAACTGACGTATTTTTGTTTAGATCTGTGACATGAGCTAAGAAAGCTTGACATCCGTTTTTCAATAAACGAATAGTTTTATGGCTTGAGATGACAGCGATTGATTTTAATGGTTTGGTTGCTTGAATTTGCATAATAGGTCGATTAGGAATATGAAAACTAACAACCTTACGAAAACAATCAATTTTTGCATAATGAGTAGTTAACCAATCAATCCCTAGAATCACGTCAAATGCAAGTATTTTTAATGAAATCAGATCGATAGGTAATGTGTGGGTACCAACTTGAACCAAACAAGACTTATAAACAGTGGAGGTAATGAAGGTTTCTCCCAACGGAGTTTCCACAGATAAGTCAAAGTCTAATTTCTCCGGAATCAAATTTAATCGATGAGCGCAAGTAGGAGAAATAAAAGAATGGGTTGAACCGGTATCAAATAAAGTATAAACTTCTTTAGAGTTTATAATAAGCTTACCCGTGATGACCTCATTCGGGTTCCTTGCTCTCTGGGAGTTCACAACAAACGCTCTCCCTTGCACAACCGGTTTTGACTTTTCTGGGACGGCTTTTGGTGCCTCCATCCTAGCTGAATTTGTCTTCGGTAAACGACAAAATCAGGCTAAATGACCTTCTCTTCCACAATTATAACATGCTTTGGACGGCATCGCGCAGTTTGGACTGATGTGCCCCTCCCCTCCGCATTTGAAACATATGATAGGTGGTCGTTCTCCTTCCTTAACGACAGGTGCTGGTGCTGACGTCTTTCCATCATTGTTGAATCTCCTCTTCTTGAAATGTCCATTCTTATTGTTTTGGCCCTGATTACCATCGAAGTGGTTACCATTTCTGGCCTGTTGATTCCCTCCACGCTTGTTGTCACCGCTTCGATGACTGCTCTCACTGGTATTATCATTTTGCCGGCTGCTCTCTTTTGGTTGCGTTGTCTCGTTATCGCGCTCCACCAACTGAGCCCTATTTACAACATCTGAATACAAACACAGTTTATGAGAAATAAGATGTTGACGTATCTCCGGCTTCAACCCTCTTAAAAACATTCGCGTCATTCTTTCCTCATTATCCACCAGGTGGGACGCAAACCGGGATAACTCCGCAAATTTTGCCTCGTATTGCGACACGGTCATATTATTCTGCTCCAATTTGATGAACTCCACCTCCTTCATGTGACGAATACTCTCGAGAAAGTATTTGTCGTTAAACAGCTCTTGGAACTTCTCCCAGGACATCTTCAGTGCGGCAGGTTGAGTACGCTTTATCGATTCCCACCAATAATCTGCCTCTCCTCGCAACATAAAGGCGGCAAAGGGAACCTTTTGCTCCTCGGAGCAACCCAAGACATCAAATATCTTGGTGATCTGCTTTATCCATGTTTCAGCTACAAGTGGTTTGGGTTCTCCCTTAAACTCCGGTGGTCCCAGCTCCTTAAACTGTTTAGCGGTGACCGCCAGAGAGTTTCCAGTATTTCCACCTACGTTGTGGACAGGAGCCGCTTTCACCTGTTGTTGCATGAATTGCATAAAGCCTCTGAACATTTGATCATTCATCATTTGGTCAGTATTG
This sequence comes from Panax notoginseng, assembly GCA_016801055.1. Taxonomy (NCBI): domain Eukaryota; kingdom Viridiplantae; phylum Streptophyta; class Magnoliopsida; order Apiales; family Araliaceae; genus Panax; species Panax notoginseng. The sequence goes on along the minus strand of CM029014.1, from coordinate 63,573,393 downwards.
TTGTTTGCATGAGGATTGACACCTTCCTGATGCACATTATCCTGATTATTGATATGTGGTGAATCAACAGTCGTCTGTGCTCCATTGCTATTCTCAACGTTCTCAGATGCCATTTTCAGATACTGCCACAAAATAAAAATTAATTGATATGTCATATATTATCCTTATATTATGACCGACCAATTAAATACCATGCAAATAAACTTAGGTATGTCATATTAGCGAAGGAATTCCCCGTCTCTCCCCTCCTAGTTCTATTATCACATCTTAGCCAGGGATCATATAACCTGGCTCTGATACCAACTGTGACGCCCCCAAAATTAGGTATACATCACCCATCTTGGGTCGTCAGATACATAGTACAGAATACAAATACAACTGATTAATACATCTGTCGTGTACAATACGACAAAACATAAACTGTGAGTTTGAATACAAATATTATCTTCTAGAAAGTATTCATACTCAAAAGGAGTCCTCATTACATTTATTAACACACCATTACATAGAATAGTGAGGACTACTAACTAATACTATCATTCGGACCATCACTCCGTACCCTGACTTGTCCCAGCTACGTTCTCATTTCCTGAAGAGAACAGTGAAAGAAAGGGTGAGCTCAACTAGCCCAGTAAGAAATATTATGACTAAGATAATGCAGAATAAATTATCATTAGCCTTCAACAATGTTAAACTGATAAAATATAATAGACATCAAGTTTAACTGTAGCGGAACAAGCAATCCATTAAAAGAGTCAAGTAGAAAATAAACTCTACTATCTTTTATGATTTAAAAAGTTTTTCAACACTGTGATCGCTGAGACTCAGCTTAATAAAATAATCCACATCATCGAATCACCCCTGCACTACGGCCAAGGATATTCGTATACTCATTAATGGTCATGATCATGCCAACAACTGTCCATCAATGCACTACGGGCCAATGAGGACTTTTACCACATCATTTGTAACATTACGGTCATGATTATACCAAATAATCCCTGGTCATAATCATACCAAGTCCATCTATGCACTACAGGCCACAGATGACTTTCAACATTTTATAAACATGAGGATGATGACAATGATATAAGAATTCAATAAAACAAGTTCAAGAATTAATTTATCCAGGAATTAACAACGTCCAAATTGTCAACATGATACTTAAAAGAACTGGATATTGGAAAAGTGATGTAGCAGAATACTTTTATTCTCTCTCTCTTATTCTCTCTATACTTTCTCTCTCTATAACTTGAATGAATTCGTGAAAAATAATGAAGCCCTAGGCCTCTATTTATAGAAAAACCGAGGGTGGCTCTTGGTCTTAACGAAGGGTCAAATGACTCTTGGTCTTAACGAAGGGTCAAATGACTCTTGGTAAGTTTGAAGGGACAACTACTATTGACGAAAGTAATTACTATTGACCAAGGTAAATACTATTGACGAAGGTAATTACTATTGACCAAGGTAAATACTATTGACGAAGGTAATTACTATTGACGACGGTAATTACTATTGACGAAGAGACTCTTAGATGATGACATATGGCCCCCCATAAAATAACCAAACTTACCACAACGTCTCAATTATTGATTTAATAATATAAAATATTATACAGATGATACTATGACAATAATTTAAGAGATATGATGCAGCAATTACTGTAGCAATAATTGAGTATAGCTGAGTGACTTCTCACGTAAGCATCAATAATCAATACCGTGTGCTACTATGCAACCACGCGTATTACTGTACTTTTACTACCAAGTAGTTCAACAGTTTTAACGATTTTAACGGTAACACCTCAGCCGTTATTTTTATAGAAAGATAATTCTGTCGTTTTCTCAATCCGACAATAATTCCGTTGTGGGGTCCACCAATGATTGTGCCGTCGTACGAATATTCCCCGACAAAAAGAATATTCTCCGACCAAACAAATATTTTATAACAACTTGCTTACTTTGCAAAATTTATAAATATTACCCACAACTATAACATTATATCAAATTAACTCCATAATATTCAAAAATGATATTTATAGAAAATTCATCTTTATTTATAAAAATTGGGGTCTTACACAAAAACTCAAAGACTGAATTTTTTCTGGTGCACAGAGTTGGCGCCGCGACGCCAACCCTAGGCCAAATTGGTCACGCCGTAGCGCCATGCACAGTACAAGACCTTCTGAAGAGTGGCGCCGTAGTGCAGCCCACCAAGTAAGGACTCGCGCTGCAGCGCCAAGTCCGGGACAATGTCACTATTAACGCGTGCCGCAACGCGAGATGTAAGTATAAAGCCGGCGCCGCAGCGCCAGCCTCAGAACAAGGATAGTGATGAATGTTTTTAATTACAAAGAAAAGAAAGTTAATTGATTTAAAAGTAAACACAACCTAAGGAATGTAATGTAACATTGTTTAAACTTTGTTAAACCTTAAGGATGTTATATAAAGGTTGAGATAACCTAGTCGAATATAAATGCAAGGAAAATGATAAGCCGGAACAGATAGTAACTGAATCTAATACACAATTAGATTGAGATGAAGGGTAAGATATAGTCATATACATACTTAATTATATGTGACCTAATGTAAGGCATTATGTGATCATGTATTGTAGAGACTTGAAACACTTGAATATAAAGTAAATATACCGTAGCAGACGTTAAAGGCAAGTATTCTAACTCTTATCTCAGTTCAATCTGAACAAGTTTTTGAAATTCATGTATCCTTACGCATGAATTGAGGTATGTTGAAGTTAAAGCCAATTCCTTTGGCTAGACTTGAGATATTGCGTGGATTATTGATAATCTATTCATCTATTATCAAAAGTTGTTATCTGTTGTCAACTACTTGATATGGTTTTCAAAAGAAGACTGGAATGTTAAACAAATGTTTTGTCGGCAAAACGACAGGCACATGAGGTTGCAAAATGTTTAAACGTACATACGTTTAATGGATGTAGTGTTGATCAACATAGAGTACAATAGGCTGATCATCTAGAAGTGCTCGTAAGTAATATCGGGCTTACGGACTTAGTTCCGGGTTGTCCTTTTCCAAGAAAGAATGAATACTCGAGGTCTTTGACCGGAGTGAATGTTTTCCTAAATATTGTTATTATTGTAAAACATTTTTAAAGAAAGATGAAGTGCTATTTTTAATTATCAGTAGTACTTCATAACTATTGTTTAGTTATTGAAGATATACGATTCGTATGTGTCAATCATGTTGTTATTAAATTGTTATACTTGCTGAGCTAGTTATGCTCACTCTTGCTTGAACCATATGAATGCAGCTAAGACTGAACGTCTTGAAGGATCGAAAAAGGATAAAGGAAAAGCTAAGACAAATTATTAAGCTATCATGTAATAGTATAGGTCTATTTTTGTAATGTAATTAATATTATGACAAAGAACCTTTGTAATGGGTATAGAACTTTGGAAATGTAAATATTACTTTAAATATATAGAAGTTATGTTCGTTCTTTGAGACTTTTCAATTGAATGAATGTATGAATGTTTGTACAGTATAGCACCATCTGTCGGGTTGGAAGATACCCGGATTTTGGGGCGCTACATAAAGTAGCCTCGTCTTGGAGCTGTTATTTTGGGAAAATATTAGTACAATCAATGAATTGCACTCAAGAAATAGAGTGAAGGACATCTAGAGATCAATTTGTCATGTTTTTCATTCAACTTAAATCAAGTGTATATCAAAGAGAAATATTCTGGCAAGAAAGTACCTCTATGAAACCACTTTTTGACATTCTGAATGTCATATTAAAATGACCAAACAGATCACATGCAACTGCTGGAAATGACTGTAAATATATCTTCCTTTCCTGTAACTCCAAAAGTTAGGAGCACTGATATGAACTACAAAATAAAATACTATTGAGCTGAATACGGTACTAAGAATAACTACTACTTTTTTTGCTGGTACAAGTACGTATTCAAAGATAAAATACAGTAAAGACTAAAGATTCATTCAAGTATCAAAGAAATCTGGCACAATTGGTGGGATTCAACAGAAGTGGTATCTTGGATTACTCATGCAGTTATACAGAACTTGTGGGTGACTGCAAGTCTGGGGGTCATCACATAATATATAAAATATCACCCAGTTAAAAAGAAATGTAATCTGGCGGTTAAGACAATCAAAGCTTTGAAATTCAGATAGCAAATTGGTTTTGATTTATTTCATCCAAAGAAATTTTATAAATTAGACTTGAATTGGGAATATGAAGTCATGCAGAATGTGACTAAGAAATAGAAGTCAACCATTGTAAAGAACAATAACAAATAATAGAAAAGAATGTAAAGGAGGAAGAAGTTCAGAATTGGTTTATAACTTAATCTAACAGATTCAACCTTTCAAACAGAAGAATAAAAAGAGTACCTATAAACTCCATAACCAGAACATGAAGCCTCAAAAGAAGTGGAGTCGGGCACTTGATCCCAGCTGCCTTTAGCCTGCAATCAATCACAGCAACAACATAAATAAAATCATATTACCTCCCAAAAACATTCTTCTAAACATAGTTCGAACAACAATTTACTACAAAAATTACAAAATTGATCTAATCCAGGAAATCTTTACCAAAATAATACTCATTTGAGGCCACCAAACCAGGGATGAAACTCTCGAATTAGGGTCTCCATGTATCGTCTGTACATAGAAAAATAAATACCAAATAAATCTCAAACACATAGGAAGAAAACTTAGCAAGGAGTGGGTGTGTACTAGCTGACGATTCCAGCCGATTGAGCTGGGGGAGACGCTCCAAATCTCAAGGGAATCGTCTTCTCGAGCGACAGTGACTTGAGAGTCATCGGTGCTGGTGGCTAATGCTACAATCGGAGACAGTTTCCATTCAACAGAGCTGCTGCGAACGCCATAATAGACGCGCTCTGGATCCCGATTCACCGGTGTTCGCGACCATTCATCGGCGGCGGCTGAACTGGATCCCGATTCTCCAGATGCAGAAGTTCTACTCCATCGCTAATGTGTTGCTGGAGCTTAGAGCGATGGCGGCGAAGAAATTGAAAGATTTTGTGTGAAAAATGGGAAGGAGGGAATATAAGATCAGGGAAAATTATGGGAAAAGTAAGGAGCGAATGAAATTTCTGTATAGGAAACGTTTTAAGCTCCGTGTTTTCACTTCCACATTTTTTAAGCTCCGTGTTTTGTTTGATAGACAACGTTTTTAAATAAAAACGTTATCTAGTTAAAACAAAAAAAAATATCCTTTTAAATAGATAACGTTTTTGCATATACATCTACAACGTTTTTTTTTAAACGTTGTGAAAAAAATTCCACAACGTTTTTATAAAAAACGTTGTGGTTAAAGCATTGTTTATTTAGTAATTTGTAGTAGTGACAATTTCTACACTGCATAACTTGTTTCTTTCCACCTCCTAGTCTATTTCCAGCATTCTCGAAATTATCTCCTTTCCTTTTTCCAATCCTACCACCTCTATTCCTTTCTCTGGTACTAGCTTGATTTGCCTCCCATTAAAAATTCGCCTTCCCTTTTAGCATGTAGGTGGCAAAAGCTGTCTTTTGCCCATCCATTGTGACACCCCCCAAATCCAGGTACTCAATTCCCATAGGATTTGGTGTTCACTAACCAAAACCATTACATCTAACTAACCATCATAAAGGATAAAGACATAATTTCATTAACTTGAACAATAATCTTTCCCATTAAAGGGTTACATCATCATCTCAAAATAATCCCAGGTAATCTAACCTTAAAATTATTACATCAATTTGCAGAATACATCTTAAAATAAAACAAGTCTTGAAACATAAAATATTTAAATAATTTCTCATAAGTCTTCAGCACTTGGACAATTTGCCCTTTCCTTTGCTAGTAGATGACTCATCAACTTTCTCCACTTTAGCTGCAGTGTTAATTGCAAGAGTGAGCAAATAATTGCTCGCTGGTATAAAGAGTAGCAATGATAGTAACATGAGAGTGAACAACGAAAGCTGAACAATAAGGAACTTGTTCTACAAATAAAAATATAGATAACAAGTTTGAAATCAATGTCTGAGGGTTTTAAGACCACGAACTATGTCCCCGATATATAGGTATTATTACCTTAACCTTAACAGTCATTAGACTATACAGACTCTTCTTAACGTACTTAGGGGGATCAGCCCTTTGTACCATATATTGTGCACAAACATCTAAACGTTACACGTACAAAATCCCCTATGATAGGGGTGTTCGTCTCAGTTTGAATTTAAAATTTTCGCACTAAAGAAAGTTTAGCTTGGAACTAGTTTGCCAGTGGTTCTAGAATTTTAGAATAGTATTCAATTATAGATTAGTTTAATCAATAGAAGTTTGCGTACTACTTGAAGATTTAGTACAAGAATGTATAACTGAACAAGGCTATTAAAGTCAAAGATCGGATATCAACAATATAATTGAATGAACATGATACACATGCAAAGTGCTATATCCAAAAGAGTTAGAACAATCTCATTTGAATCAATGTATTAGAACAATATATGCTCTGAATAATAATATCATGATTTAGAAAATAAAACTCGCTCGAGGTAACGAATTAGGTTACAAGAGCTTGTTCAATCGTACATAAGGATAGAATCAACAGTCTTGCTCAATAAAAGTTTAGGGACTTTCATTCATTAAAAAAAGAATAAAGTTAGAAAGATTGCTCAATAATAACAAGATAGAATTAGAAAACTTGCTCAATGTAAAAAGATAGGTTTAGAAACTTGCCTTGTAAGTAAGCTACGCAAATGTAATATTGTTCTCCAATTACCCTACACGTATCATTGGAATCGCAATTACATTTAGTTGTATGAATATTAACTTTAGGGGTTTTAACCATCATTTAGGTCATAACCTTACTTAACATTTTAGGGTTACTAACCACATGATATACTTCTGCTTTAACCTTGTTTTAACACATTTAACACGTTAACATAATCATTAAGCCATGTTATAACGAATGACCAAAGTCTGCAGAAGTAGCAGACTTCACTGTCTGTGACTGGCTACTGGCGCGGCCGCGCCAGTAATACACTAGGTAACCGCGTGTCCGCGCGATAACCGGACGCCCGCGCGATAACTGCGCCAGACAACGCGCACACGCGATGCCTCAGTTCTAGTTTTTGCAGAAGCTCGAAATCAGACTCTACTTTGGCCAAAAATTCCAATTCTACAGAAAATCTCCCAACTTCAACATCTAACACTTTGTCGTATTATAGTCACACATGCTAAACACCATTCTATATACAAAAACATTATATAAACATCATTTTGAAGAATCAAAACTATATTTTTTCCCCAAATTTCCTCATTTTTATACTTTTAACGAATTCAATCACCACAAATTTGTTTCTTAACCATTTGACACGATTCGAACTATGCCGCTTTCGTTTCTTAACATATTATCACAATCCAACTTCAATTCGCAGATTATAACTCATATAAGGCATGAAATTGGGTACTTACTAAGGCTATTTTTTTCTAATATGAACACTGTTAGTTATATTCCCTTCTTACAATTCAATTTCACGTGTTTGATTGCTACCCCTTTTATTTACATGCCAATAACAGACTCTACGAAAATAATACATATAAATCCATTTTCAACAACAATATCAAAACTTAATAGTGAAAATTAAAGTAGGTTATACCTTGATTAGAAAGAACAATTAGCAACCCTTCTCTTTCTCTTGACAAACTCAGAACAACTTCTTTCTTCTCTAAATTCTCTCTTGTCTCCCAAGCTCTCTCTATAACCCTCTGCTCTTTAGCCTTAGACAAAATACGCTTAGAAAAAAATATAAACCGGCTTCCACTAACTCACGTATGCTTTAGTTATAAAACCCAAACAAACGTCAGTTGAATAAGCGAATGGCCACAAGGCCTTGTTTGGCTACCACTTAAACCCCCAACCAGATTATTTTAATAATGTTTATATTATATAGTTTCATATCACACATTTAGTTTGATTAATAACTTTAGTTTAGTTAATTTAAATAACTTATAATAATAATAATAACAATCTTATTATCATTATACTTAAAATTAATAAATAATTATATATCTAATTTAATTAATAAATTAGAAACATCACTTTATTTAATTTATTTATTTCCTTCAAATTAAACAATGCATTTTAATTTAAATATCTTCTTAAATATTAAGCAATTGATTTAATTTAATTATTTCCTTAAATTAAATCTATTAGATAAAATTATCATTACTCAATTTAATTAACACTAATCGATTTAGTTACTAAATTAATTCACCATAATTTATCAATTATTTATTTTCCTCAATAAATAAATTAATTAAAATATTTATTTAATTCAATAAATATTTAAATTAAATTACAAATTTCTCGATCGTTACATCCTTCCCTCCTTAAAAGGATTCTGTCCCCAGAATCACAACTCAAAAAATTTATTCGTTACATTCTGCCCTCCTTAACAAGATTTTGTCCCCAGAATCGTTATACAAAATCAAACAAACAACTGAGTATAATTCTTTATCATAACGCTTTTAAGTTTCCACGTAGCTTCCTCAGCATTGTGGTTCCTCCAGATTACCTTAACAGAAGGTATCACTTTATTCCTCAGTACTTGCTCTTTCTGTCAACAATTTGAACAGGGACTTCTTCATATGACAAATCCTTCTCAAACTGTAAGGGCTCATATTCAATAACATGCTTATGAGGCCTCAATACTGATACATGGAAAATATTATGAATATGCTCCAACTCTGGAGGTAAAGTTACCTCGTACGCTACTTCACCAACTCGTCGAAGCACTTCAAAAGGTCCTATAAATATAGGGCTTAATTTTCCCTTCTTGCCAAATCTAATTGTCCCCTTCTAGGGAGACACTTTTAAGAAAACATAACTACCAACATCGAATTCCCGATTTTTTCGATGCTGATCGACATATTACTTCTGCCTATCTTGTGCTGCAATCAATCTTGCTCGAATCACTTTGATAATATCGACAGTCTGTTGTACCAATTCTGGACCCAGTAGCTGACGTTCACCTACCTCGTCCCAACATAACGGAGTTCTGCACTTCCTGCCGTATAGCGCTTCGTAAGACGGCATGCCAATACTCGCGTGATAACTATTATTATAAGCAAATTCCACCAATGGTAGATGGTCATCCCAATTTCCCTTGAAATCCATGATACATGCTCTAAGCATATCTTCTGGTATTTGGATGGTTCTCTCACTCTGTCCGTCAGTTTGAGGATGGTACGCTGTGCTCATTCTCAGTTATGCTCCGAAGCACTCTTGTAATCGTTTCCAGAAATTTGATGTGAAACGTGAATCTCTGTCTAATACAATGGACATAGGTACACCATGCCTTGAAACAATTTCCTTCACGTATAGTTTTGCTAACTGATCTAGGATAAATCGAAGCTTGATCGGCAAAAAGTGTGCTAACTTCGTCAGTCGGTCGATAATCACCCAAATGGCATCTTAACCTTGTTGGGTCGTTGGAAGACCTACCAAAAAATCCATTGTGATATGCTCCCATTTCTATTCTGGTCCAATGGTTGTAATAATCCGCTTGGCCTTTGGTGCTCAGCTTTGACTTTTGGGCACGTTAAGCACTTTGCCACGCATTTAGCCACATCCTTCTTCATATTTGGACACCAAAAATGATGTCTAAGATCATGGTACATCTCTGTGCTCCTAGGGTGAATCGGATATCTTGAATTATGAGCTTCATTCAGAATTTCTTCTTTAACTTCTGGTACTTGCGAAACCCAAATCCTCCCTTCGAATCGAAGTAACCCTTCCGAATCGACTTTGAATTTGTTTTCCTCACCTTAAGATATTTTCTATTTTATTTTGTCGTAGTCTTCATCCCGAAGTTGTGCATTTTTCACCTTATCCACCAACGTTGAACTATTCCCCAACTGGAACAACTTTTCATTGGCTTTTGTCGAATATTTAATTTCCAACTCCATTTTAGCTATTTTCGACACTAACTTCTCCTGAGCTATCAACATCATTAACTTTTCACGTCCCTTCCTACTTAAAGCATCAGCAATAACATTCGCCTTTTCAGGATGATAAAAAATCTCGTAGTCATAGTCTTTGATTTGCTCCAACCATCTTCTCTGCCTCATATTCAAGTCTTTTTGTGTAAATATATACTTCAGACTTTTATGATCGGTATATATCTCACACCTCTCTCCATAAAGATAATGTCTCCAAATTTTTAGGGCAAACACCACTGCCGCCATCTCTGAGTCATGAGTCGGATACCCCTTCTCATAATCTTTCAGCTGACGTGATGCATACCCAATAACTATGTCGTTTTGCATAAGAACACAACCTAGTCCTTTATGCGATGCGTCACTATACACCACAAAATTTCCTGTATCATCAAGCAATGACAACACAGGTGTTGAACTCAACCTCTTCTTCAATTCTCGAAAACTTTCCTCACACTTCTACGTCCAAACAAATTTAACCGCCTTCCTGGTTAAATTCGTCAATGGGGTCGCGATCTTGGAAAAATCTTGAATAAAATGCCAGTAGTAACCTGCCAATCCTAAGAAACACCTCACTTTTGACGGTGTCTTCGACTGATCCCAGTTTATTACAGCTTTAACCTTTGATGGATCTACCAAAATTTCGTCCTTATCAATAACGTGTCCGAGAAACTATACACGTTCCAACCAAAACTTATATTTTGAGAACTTAGCGTACAACTTCTCTTTTCTAAATGTCTCCAACGTCACTCTTAAGTGTTCAACATGTTCCTCCTTAGTTTTGGAATATACCAATATATCATCAATAAACACCACCACAAATTTATCTAAGAATGGTTTAAACACCCTGTTCATCAAATCCATGAACGCTGCAGGTGCATTGGTTAAACCAAATTGCATAACCAGAAACTCGTAATGACCATACTGAGTTCTGAATGCCGTCTTTGGTACATCCTCTGGCCTCACCTTTAACTGTGATATCCACTTCTCAAGTCCATCTTTGAGAAATACCTCACTCCCTTCAACTGATCGAACAGGTTGTCGATTCTAGGTAATGGATATTTATTTTTAATCATGACCTTATTCAATTATCGGTAATTAATACAGAGCCGCATCGATCCGTCTTTCTTCTTAACAAACGACACTGGCGCTCCCCATGGCGAAACACTCGGCTGAATATACTTCTTGTCGAGCAGTTCTTGTAATTGCACCATCAACTCTTTCATTTCTACTGGGCCATTCTGTATGGTGCTTTAGATATTGGGGTTGTTCCTGGTACTAAATCAATCACGAACTCGATTTGTCGATCTGGTGGAAGACCCGACAAATCGTCTGGAAATACGTCCACAAAATCTCTATTGATTGGTATCTCTTCTAACTTCTCACTCTCCTTCTGTGTATCGACTATGTAGGCTAAGTATCCTACACATCCTTGTCTCAACAACTTCTTGGCTTGCATAACTGTAAGAAAACTTGCTTGTCGAGGTGACTTGCTTCCAAAGAACACAACCTTTGACGGAGTCATAAGGTTAACACACTTCCTTTGGCAATCAATTACTGCTCCATAGTTGAATAACCAATCCATTCCCAATATAACATCGAACTCACCAAGTCTAATTGGTATCAAATCAACCCTCATCTCTTGACCATTTATAACCACTTTACAATTCTTATATATGAATCTAATAGGAATCACTCCCCTATTCGCAATCTCTATGATCAAAGGATAATCTAATTCTTCTTGAGGCAAATCTAAGTTCTGAGCAAATTCATCAGATATAAATAAACAAGTAGCAGCTGAATCAAATAGTACATAAGCATTAATACCATTAATCGGAATGATACCTAACACCACATCCTTAGACTGCACAGCATCCTGCACGGTCATATTAAAACTCCTTGCAATATGTCGGCTTGACTGTGCTGGTCCAGTGATAGTCAATGCACCACCACCATTGTTGTTTCCTTTTCCACCACTTGCACTTCCCGCTAGCTTCTTAGGGCAATCACGAGCCATGTGATCCTTTGAACCTCAGGTATAACATGCTCCCTTCTTCGGATTAAAATAGATCGGTGCAATGTGTCCCTCCTGACCACAGTTGAAACACACTCGCTTTCCTTTGAAACATACCCCAGTATGGTTCTTCCCACAAGTTGCACAAGCCTCAAACTTTTTCTTCTGCTGATTTCCTTGTTGTCCTCCCGCAGTTGAATTCTCGCTCCATTTCCTCTTCTGGTTATTACTTCCAACGTTACTTCCACCTACCTTATTCTCATTTTCATTCTTCCACTTCTTCTGTTCTTGATTGTATTTGGTCAAGGCATCGCTGTAATTCTATGTATGTGCACACCTAGAGGGTGGGGGGTGAATAGGTGTTTAAGCTAAAAGTGACAAACGGTGAAAACTATTTATAACTTTATGCTATAGGTTTAATTCTGACAGCTACGCCTGTCTGCTTTAGTGTCTGTTCTTCGTTTATTATTATCAGATAGCTAGATCTGTCTGCTTTAGTGTCTAGATAGTGGCGTGAATAACAAAAAAGTGCAAAATGTGAATGACAGTTAAAGAGATAAACATAAGTAAAAACCACAACGAGATTGTTACGTGGTTCAGCCCCTATCCTCCAATCTAGTGGCCTAACCACGTCCAATCCCAACTAGGATTGGAGACGCATTTTATTTCAATTTAACTTAAATAAATACAAAATAACTCCCTATTTGAGAAAGCTTTTCGTTGGACAAGACTGCCCCTTCTTGCACCTCTGCAATCCTTCTCACCCCTGAGACCTCTGCACTACTGCAGCCTTGAAAGCTTGTCTACAAACAGATCCTATCAACTCTAGATAGACCAACCCGATACATGGCTTAAACTGAGAACAAAGATATTGATTACAGACTATCAAGTTTCCAGCATAATACAATTTAAGGACAATACAAAAGGGTTGCTGGAAAGAAACTCAGAATCGCTTTTGAATAAAACGTATGAGACTAATTCAAGCTTTTCCAAGTTCTATCTCCCAATAGCCGAGCAGGAGAGATTTATATAGTAGAGCTTCCAATAGATATGAGATGGCTGATTCCATGAATTCCTCAGTCACAAGAAATCAGCATCAAATCAATAGATATATTATTTCCTTGATAAGCTCAACCGAAGAGATATGATATCAATCATATGATATGAAGGGATACGAAAATTATGGTTTGTTAACAATATACTATATTTAGAGTATATACCTTTTGAAGCTTCTAGAACAAATTTGAATCAACTAATCAGTTGACCAAATGTCATTCCCTGTCAATCAATTGAGATGAGATTACAGCAATCATGCAATATAGATTTACATGGACTGTTATATGTTACCATAATGTCCACCCACAATCCATGCATATAATACTATATACTAATGTCCACCCACAATCCATGCATATAATATTATATACTGCCAATATTCATGCATATTAATCAACCATAATCCATGCAGTCACGAAATTTTGTTATCATTCAAAAACATCAATTATGTAATGACTAACATTCTCCCCCTTTTTGATGATGACAAAATAAGGGCAATATGCTTAAATTAGTCATCATTCAAAACATCATAAAATCAAAAACCAACATTCTCCCCTTTTTTGATGATGACAATTTATGCACCACTTTAATCAACATGCTCCCCCTAAGTATATGACTCCCCCTAAATTTATGCAAATCAATGAGCAAAAGAAAATGACTTTATCTAGATAACCATCATTACATATTCCAGCACAATATAATATCTGAATATCGACATGAATACCAATTCAAATTAATTCAAATATACCCCCAAATATCTCTTTCCCTTTGTCATTATTAAAAAGAAATAAATCATCAAGTTATATCTCTCCCCCTTTGTCATGAACACAAAATAATTCATATCAATTTAGTTGGAGTTAGTTATCTCACCCCATTTACCAAATTAAAAAATTAAGCACAAAGAATGACATTGGAGCAAGGTTATAACAAAATCACATATAACAAGAAAACAATATAATCATACCTTTGAGATTTGTTACCTACATATTAACATTTTGTTACCAGTGGAAATCTTGATAGCTGTGCTCCTTAGTGTAGATTTGACTTTTGTATTTTCAGAATCAAACATCTCCACTAGCACTCCTTTTGGTCATCCCAATGTTGATGTCTTTAAAGCTCAGGTTAAGAGGATAATTTTTCACTATTTTGGTTGTTCTTGGAAGACTACCATTGGTTATTTGTTCATCTGATTCACTTTCTCACTTTCTGGAATATCAGATTTTGCATTAGAATATTCATCTGATCTGCCTTCTAAAATAGACGGGTCGAACTATCTGGATTTAGGTGTCTGCATGTTTTCCTGGTTCATCTATTTTTTTCTTCTGATGCAGACGGCTTAGGCTGTCTAGATTGAGTTGTCTTCTTTCCAAATTCCAGATCTCTTAACAGTATTCCTGCAAAGTCTCCATCCTCTTCTTTTGACAGATCAAGGTCAAAATTATCAAATAAAATATAAACATATTCATCAACCTTATATCAAGATTATCATGTGTATTAAATATGGAACATTTGACATGATGTTATGAACCCTTGTAGCACGAAATCCATAGAGTTTTTATAAAAATATATCTAATTAAAACTCTATTTAAAAAACAACATGAGGTACTTACAGATTCTGCCAAATAATTTATAGGTAACTTACTCTCTCAAGGTAAAGAATCATCCATTTCCTTTTTGATCTTGAGACACCTACAAAACAAACAAATAATCTCTATCTTTTTGGTACCCAAATCTTCTTGGGTCCTTTTGGGTTAGTAGCATATAAATCACTTTTCTTTACCCAAATTTGTTTTATTCTAATTTTATTATAATTAGAATCAAAATGACCTTTAAAACCACATTTTTTACAAGTAACAAATGGTGAACAATAAAGTGGTTTATGCCTTGATTTACTATTAATCATTCTAATATTAGTATTAATCTTATTTTCTACATTTTTAATAGGATTATACCCAATTCCTTGTTTATCAAGACTAGACCTTTGTGCCCCTAACATAACATTTAGGCTCTCTTCTCCTTGCACAAATTTAGCAAGATCATTTTTTAAAGATGCTATTTCTACATTTGTTACACTATCATCATGTTGCATATTCATCATTTTTCCATTATTAAAAGCATCTATGCATACATCTCTCATTTTTAATTTTCCTTTTAAAATTTGATTTTCATTTGAAAGATATTCATTTTCTTTCTTTTCTTCAATAAGTAATTCAACTTCATTCATTAGCTCATTCACGCAGTTCTTAAAATAAGCAGTTTTCTTTTTAAGCTTTTGATTTTCATTTAGCAAAGCAAGATAATCAGATGTAGATATTTCAAAATTTTCATGAAAATTCGTTACCTCAAGTTGATCATCGTCTTCTAGTTCCATGAAACATAATTGGCCAATTTTTTCATCTTGTTCTGTTTTAGACTTGCTCATTGGAGTTGAGCTACCTTTTTGATTATTCCTTTCTTTCTTTCTTTGAAGTAGTCTCTCGAGTTTTCTTGAGAGCATTTCAATTTCTTCATCAAAATCTTCATCATTGCCTTCTATGTAGCTTTCAGCTTGTAGAGCCAAGGTCTTCTTCTTAGGTGCCTCATCTTCTTCATCATACAATTTTAGTTGATTTTCAAACTCTCCAAGTTCTCCAAATAAGGTAAGAGTTTCCATTGTGCTGATTGTGACTGAGTCTTGAAGTGTAGTAACCTTTGGTGCGAATCGCTTTGACATGACTCTAAGAAGCTTTCGGTTGATTTCCTTTTGATCAATCTTTCGTCCGAGCATGCTTTGAGAATTCATTAGAGTGAGGAATCTCGCTTAGGCATCTCTAATTGATTCATTTTTCTCCAATTTGAATAGTTCGTATTCGTGCATTAGCATGCTCAGCTTGACCTCCTTCACTTTAGTAGTACCTTTGTGG
The DNA here is from genome assembly GCA_016801055.1 of Panax notoginseng. Lineage (NCBI taxonomy): Eukaryota > Viridiplantae > Streptophyta > Magnoliopsida > Apiales > Araliaceae > Panax > Panax notoginseng. The sequence goes on along the minus strand of CM029014.1, from coordinate 63,557,406 downwards.
CTCATGATGACTGTGTCCCAAATTTCCTTAACTGTAGTACAAGAAGAGAATTTATCTATCTCTGACTGAACCATGCCACTTAAAAGTGTATTCATGGCCTTGGAAGCATAAGACACCATATATGATTCGTTTGAATCCATTTCCATTAGATTCTTTGGCCTGCCATCATCATGTCGCGGAATGAGTGGTCCATTTTTGACTACCCACCATTCCCATGGGTCACGGTTCAGATAGATCTTCATTCTGAACTTCCAAAAATTGAAGTTTTCACTTCCTAGCAACATCGGTGGCCTACTTGTGGACTGGCCTTCTTGAAAGTTTAGGTGTGCCATAGGATCTTCCCCTACGACCTACAACGATTAATATTAGTAGAGCCTTGCTCTGATACCAAAAGTAATTCTATGTATGTGCACACCTAGAGGGGGTGAATAGGTGTTTAAGCTAAAAGTGACAAACGGTGAAAACTATTTATAACTTTATGCTACAGGTTTAATTCTGACAGCTACGCCTGTCTGCTTTAGTGTCTGTTCTTCGTTTATTATTATCAGATAGCTAGATCTGTCTGCTTTAGTGTCTAGATAGTGGCGTGAATAACAAAAAAGTGCAAAATGTGAATGACAGTTAAAGAGATAAACATAAGTAAAAACCACAACGAGATTGTTACGTGGTTCAGCCCCTATCCTCCAATCTAGTGGCCTAACCACGTCCAATCCCAACTAGGATTGGAGACGCATTTTATTTCAATTTAACTTAAATAAATACAAAATAACTCCCTATTTGAGAAAGCTTTTCGTTGGACAAGACTGCCCCTTCTTGCACCTCTGCAATCCTTCTCACCCCTGAGACCTCTGCACTACTGCAGCCTTGAAAGCTTGTCTACAAACAGATCCTATCAACTCTAGATAGACCAACCCGATACATGGCTTAAACTGAGAACAAGGATATTGATTACAGACTATCAAGTTTCCAGCATAATACAATTTAAGGACAATACAAAAGGGTTGCTGGAAAGAAACTCAGAATCGCTTTTGAATAAAACGTATGAGACTAATTCAAGCTTTTCCAAGTTCTATCTCCCAATAGCCGAGCAGGAGAGATTTATATAGTAGAGCTTCCAATAGATATGAGATGGCTGATTCCATGAATTCCTCAGTCACAAGAAATCAGCATCAAATCAATAGATATATTATTTCCTTGATAAGCTCAACCGAAGAGATATGATATCAATCATATGATATGAAGGGATACGAAAATTATGGTTTGTTAACAATATACTATATTTAGAGTATATACCTTTTGAAGCTTCTAGAACAAATTTGAATCAACTAATCAGTTGACCAAATGTCATTCCCTGTCAATCAATTGAGATGAGATTACAGCAATCATGCAATATAGATTTACATGGACTGTTATATGTTACCATAATGTCCACCCACAATCCATGCATATAATACTATATACTAATGTCCACCCACAATCCATGCATATAATATTATATACTGCCAATATTCATGCATATTAATCAACCATAATCCATGCAGTCACGAAATTTTGTTATCATTCAAAAACATCAATTATGTAATGACTAACATTCTCCCCCTTTTTGATGATGACAAAATAAGGGCAATATGCTTAAATTAGTCATCATTCAAAACATCATAAAATCAAAAACCAACATTCTCCCTTTTTTGATGATGACAATTTATGCACCACTTTAATCAACATGCTCCCCCTAAGTATATGACTCCCCCTAAATTTATGCATATCAATGAGCAAAAGAAAATGACTTTATCTAGATAACCATCATTACATATTCCAGCACAATATAATATCTCAATATCGACATGAATACCAATTCAAATTAATTCAAATATACCCCCAAATATCTCTTTCCCTTTGTCATTATCAAAAAGAAATAAATCATCAAGTTATATCTCTCCCCCTTTGTCATGAACACAAAATAATTCATATCAATTTAGTTGGAGTTAGTTATCTCACCCCATTTACCAAATTAAAAAATTAAGCACAAAGAATGACATTGGAGCAAGGTTATAACAAAATCACATATAACAAGAAAACAATATAATCATACCTTTGAGATTTGTTACCTACATATTAACATTTTGTTACCAGTGGAAATCTTGATAGCTGTGCTCCTTAGTGTAGATTTGACTTTTGTATTTTCAGAATCAAACATCTCCACTAGCACTCCTTTTGGTCATCCCAATGTTGATGTCTTTAAAGCTCAGGTTAAGAGGATAATTTTTCACTATTTTGGTTGTTCTTGGAAGACTACCATTGGTTATTTGTTCATCTGATTCACTTTCTCACTTTCTGGAATATCAGATTTTGCATTAGAATATTCATCTGATCTGCCTTCTAAAATAGACGGGTCGAACTATCTGGATTTAGGTGTCTGCATGTTTTCCTGGTTCATCTATTTTTTTCTTCTGATGCAGACGGCTTAGGCTGTCTAGATTGAGTTGTCTTCTTTCCAAATTCCAGATCTCTTAACAGTATTCCTGCAAAGTCTCCATCCTCTTCTTTTGACAGATCAAGGTCAAAATTATCAAATAAAATATAAACATATTCATCAACCTTATATCAAGATTATCATGTGTATTAAATATGGAACATTTGACATGATGTTATGAACCCTTGTAGCACGAAATCCATAGAGTTTTTATAATAATATATCTAATTAAAACTCTATTTAAAAAACAACATGAGGTACTTACAGATTCTGCCAAATAATTTATAGGTAACTTACTCTCTCAAGGTAAAGAATCATCCATCTCCTTTTTGATCTTGAGACACCTACAAAACAAACAAATAATCTCTATCTTTTTGGTACCCAAATCTTCTTGGGTCCTTTTGGGTTAGTAGCATATAAATCACTTTTCTTTACCCAAATTTGTTTTATTCTAATTTTATTATAATTAGAATCAAAATGACCTTTAAAACCACATTTTTTACAAGTAACAAATGGTGAACAATAAAGTGGTTTATGCCTTGATTTACTATTAATCATTCTAATATTAGTATTAATCTTATTTTCTACATTTTTAATAGGATTATACCCAATTCCTTGTTTATCAAGACTAGACCTTTGTGCCCCTAACATAACATTTAGGCTCTCTTCTCCTTGCACAAATTTAGCAAGATCATTTTTTAAAGATGCTATTTCTACATTTGTTACACTATCATCATGTTGCATATTCATCATTTTTCCATTATTAAAAGCATCTATGCATACATCTCTCATTTTTAATTTTCCTTTTAAAATTTGATTTTCATTTGAAAGATATTCATTTTCTTTCTTTTCTTCAATAAGTAATTCAACTTCATTCATTAGCTCATTCACGCAGTTCTTAAAATAAGCAGTTTTCTTTTTAAGCTTTTGATTTTCATTTAGCAAAGCAAGATAATCAGATGTAGATATTTCAAAATTTTCATGAAAATTCGTTACCTCAAGTTGATCATCGTCTTCTAGTTCCATGAAACATAATTGGCCAATTTTTTCATCTTGTTCTGTTTTAGACTTGCTCATTGGAGTTGAGCTACCTTTTTGATTATTCCTTTCTTTCTTTCTTTGAAGTAGTCTCTCGAGTTTTCTTGAGAGCATTTCAATTTCTTCATCAAAATCTTCATCATTGCCTTCTATGTAGCTTTCAGCTTGTAGAGCCAAGGTCTTCTTCTTAGGTGCCTCATCTTCTTCATCATACAATTTTAGTTGGTTTTCAAACTCTCCAAGTTCTCCAAATAAGGTAAGAGTTTCCATTGTGCTGATTGTGACTGAGTCTTGAAGTGTAGTAACCTTTGGTGCGAATCGCTTTGACATGACTCTAAGAAGCTTTCGGTTGATTTCCTTTTGATCAATCTTTCGTCCGAGCATGCTTTGAGAATTCATTAGAGTGAGGAATCTCGCTTAGGCATCTCTAATTGATTCATTTTTCTCCAATTTGAATAGTTCGTATTCGTGCATTAGCATGCTCAGCTTGACCTCCTTCACTTTAGTAGTACCTTTGTGGCTCATGATGACTGTGTCCCAAATTTCCTTAACTGTAGTACAAGAAGAGAATTTATCTATCTCTGACTGAACCATGCCACTTAAAAGTGTATTCATGGCCTTGGAAGCATAAGACACCATATATGATTCGTTTGAATCCATTTCCATTAGATTCTTTGGCCTGCCATCATCATGTCGCGGAATGAGTGGTCCATTTTTGACTACCCACCATTCCCATGGGTCACGGTTCAGATAGATCTTCATTCTGAACTTCCAAAAATTGAAGTTTTCACTTCCTAGCAACATCGGTGGCCTACTTGTGGACTGGCCTTCTTGAAAGTTTAGGTGTGCCATAGGATCTTCCCCTACGACCTACAACGATTAATATTAGTAGAGCCTTGCTCTGATACCAAAAGTAATTCTATGTATGTGCACACCTAGAGGGGGTGAATAGGTGTTTAAGCTAAAAGTGACAAACGGTGAAAACTATTTATAACTTTATGCTACAGGTTTAATTCTGACAGCTACGCCTGTCTGCTTTAGTGTCTGTTCTTCGTTTATTATTATCAGATAGCTAGATCTGTCTGCTTTAGTGTCTAGATAGTGGCGTGAATAACAAAAAAGTGCAAAATGTGAATGACAGTTAAAGAGATAAACATAAGTAAAAACCACAACGAGATTGTTACGTGGTTCAGCCCCTATCCTCCAATCTAGTGGCCTAACCACGTCCAATCCCAACTAGGATTGGAGACGCATTTTATTTCAATTTAACTTAAATAAATACAAAATAACTCCCTATTTGAGAAAGCTTTTCGTTGGACAAGACTGCCCCTTCTTGCACCTCTGCAATCCTTCTCACCCCTGAGACCTCTGCACTACTGCAGCCTTGAAAGCTTGTCTACAAACAGATCCTATCAACTCTAGATAGACCAACCCGATACATGGCTTAAACTGAGAACAAGGATATTGATTACAGACTATCAAGTTTCCAGCATAATACAATTTAAGGACAATACAAAAGGGTTGCTGGAAAGAAACTCAGAATCGCTTTTGAATAAAACGTATGAGACTAATTCAAGCTTTTCCAAGTTCTATCTCCCAATAGCCGAGCAGGAGAGATTTATATAGTAGAGCTTCCAATAGATATGAGATGGCTGATTCCATGAATTCCTCAGTCACAAGAAATCAGCATCAAATCAATAGATATATTATTTCCTTGATAAGCTCAACCGAAGAGATATGATATCAATCATATGATATGAAGGGATACGAAAATTATGGTTTGTTAACAATATACTATATTTAGAGTATATACCTTTTGAAGCTTCTAGAACAAATTTGAATCAACTAATCAGTTGACCAAATGTCATTCCCTGTCAATCAATTGAGATGAGATTACAGCAATCATGCAATATAGATTTATATGGACTGTTATATGTTACCATAATGTCCACCCACAATCCATGCATATAATACTATATACTAATGTCCACCCACAATCCATGCATATAATATTATATACTGCCAATATTCATGCATATTAATCAACCATAATCCATGCAGTCACGAAATTTTGTTATCATTCAAAAACATCAATTATGTAATGACTAACATTCTCCCCCTTTTTGATGATGACAAAATAAGGGCAATATGCTTAAATTAGTCATCATTCAAAACATCATAAAATCAAAAACCAACATTCTCCCCTTTTTTGATGATGACAATTTATGCACCACTTTAATCAACATGCTCCCCCTAAGTATATGACTCCCCCTAAATTTATGCATATCAATGAGCAAAAGAAAATGACTTTATCTAGATAACCATCATTACATATTCCAGCACAATATAATATCTCAATATCGACATGAATACCAATTCAAATTAATTCAAATATACCCCCAAATATCTCTTTCCCTTTGTCATTATCAAAAAGAAATAAATCATCAAGTTATATCTCTCCCCCTTTGTCATGAACACAAAATAATTCATATCAATTTAGTTGGAGTTAGTTATCTCACCCCATTTACCAAATTAAAAAATTAAGCACAAAGAATGACATTGGAGCAAGGTTATAACAAAATCACATATAACAAGAAAACAATATAATCATACCTTTGAGATTTGTTACCTACATATTAACATTTTGTTACCAGTGGAAATCTTGATAGCTGTGCTCCTTAGTGTAGATTTGACTTTTGTATTTTCAGAATCAAACATCTCCACTAGCACTCCTTTTGGTCATCCCAATGTTGATGTCTTTAAAGCTCAGGTTAAGAGGATAATTTTTCACTATTTTGGTTGTTCTTGGAAGACTACCATTGGTTATTTGTTCATCTGATTCACTTTCTCACTTTCTGGAATATCAGATTTTGCATTAGAATATTCATCTGATCTGCCTTCTAAAATAGACGGGTCGAACTATCTGGATTTAGGTGTCTGCATGTTTTCCTGGTTCATCTATTTTTTTCTTCTGATGCAGACGGCTTAGGCTGTCTAGATTGAGTTGTCTTCTTTCCAAATTCCAGATCTCTTAACAGTATTCCTGCAAAGTCTCCATCCTCTTCTTTTGACAGATCAAGGTCAAAATTATCAAATAAAATATAAACATATTCATCAACCTTATATCAAGATTATCATGTGTATTAAATATGGAACATTTGACATGATGTTATGAACCCTTGTAGCACGAAATCCATAGAGTTTTTATAATAATATATCTAATTAAAACTCTATTTAAAAAACAACATGAGGTACTTACAGATTCTGCCAAATAATTTATAGGTAACTTACTCTCTCAAGGTAAAGAATCATCCATCTCCTTTTTGATCTTGAGACACCTACAAAACAAACAAATAATCTCTATCTTTTTGGTACCCAAATCTTCTTGGGTCTTTTTGGGTTAGTAGCATATAAATCACTTTTCTTTACCCAAATTTGTTTTATTCTAATTTTATTATAATTAGAATCAAAATGACCTTTAAAACCACATTTTTTACAAGTAACAAATGGTGAACAATAAAGTGGTTTATGCCTTGATTTACTATTAATCATTCTAATATTAGTATTAATCTTATTTTCTACATTTTTAATAGGATTATACCCAATTCCTTGTTTATCAAGACTAGACCTTTGTGCCCCTAACATAACATTTAGGCTCTCTTCTCCTTGCACAAATTTAGCAAGATCATTTTTTAAAGATGCTATTTCTACATTTGTTACACTATCATCATGTTGCATATTCATCATTTTTCCATTATTAAAAGCATCTATGCATACATCTCTCATTTTTAATTTTCCTTTTAAAATTTGATTTTCATTTGAAAGATATTCATTTTCTTTCTTTTCTTCAATAAGTAATTCAACTTCATTCATTAGCTCATTCACGCAGTTCTTAAAATAAGCAGTTTTCTTTTTAAGCTTTTGATTTTCATTTAGCAAAGCAAGATAATCAGATGTAGATATTTCAAAATTTTCATGAAAATTCGTTACCTCAAGTTGATCATCGTCTTCTAGTTCCATGAAACATAATTGGCCAATTTTTTCATCTTGTTCTGTTTTAGACTTGCTCATTGGAGTTGAGCTACCTTTTTGATTATTCCTTTCTTTCTTTCTTTGAAGTAGTCTCTCGAGTTTTCTTGAGAGCATTTCAATTTCTTCATCAAAATCTTCATCATTGCCTTCTATGTAGCTTTCAGCTTGTAGAGCCAAGGTCTTCTTCTTAGGTGCCTCATCTTCTTCATCATACAATTTTAGTTGGTTTTCAAACTCTCCAAGTTCTCCAAATAAGGTAAGAGTTTCCATTGTGCTGATTGTGACTGAGTCTTGAAGTGTAGTAACCTTTGGTGCGAATCGCTTTGACATGACTCTAAGAAGCTTTCGGTTGATTTCCTTTTGATCAATCTTTCGTCCGAGCATGCTTTGAGAATTCATTAGAGTGAGGAATCTCGCTTAGGCATCTCTAATTGATTCATTTTTCTCCAATTTGAATAGTTCGTATTCGTGCATTAGCATGCTCAGCTTGACCTCCTTCACTTTAGTAGTACCTTTGTGGCTCATGATGACTGTGTCCCAAATTTCCTTAACTGTAGTACAAGAAGAGAATTTATCTATCTCTGACTGAACCATGCCACTTAAAAGTGTATTCATGGCCTTGGAAGCATAAGACACCATATATGATTCGTTTGAATCCATTTCCATTAGATTCTTTGGCCTGCCATCATCATGTCGCGGAATGAGTGGTCCATTTTTGACTACCCACCATTCCCATGGGTCACGGTTCAGATAGATCTTCATTCTGAACTTCCAAAAATTGAAGTTTTCACTTCCTAGCAACATCGGTGGCCTACTTGTGGACTGGCCTTCTTGAAAGTTTAGGTGTGCCATAGGATCTTCCCCTACGACCTACAACGATTAATATTAGTAGAGCCTTGCTCTGATACCAAAAGTAATTCTATGTATGTGCACACCTAGAGGGGGTGAATAGGTGTTTAAGCTAAAAGTGACAAACGGTGAAAACTATTTATAACTTTATGCTACAGGTTTAATTCTGACAGCTACGCCTGTCTGCTTTAGTGTCTGTTCTTCGTTTATTATTATCAGATAGCTAGATCTGTCTGCTTTAGTGTCTAGATAGTGGCGTGAATAACAAAAAAGTGCAAAATGTGAATGACAGTTAAAGAGATAAACATAAGTAAAAACCACAACGAGATTGTTACGTGGTTCAGCCCCTATCCTCCAATCTAGTGGCCTAACCACGTCCAATCCCAACTAGGATTGGAGACGCATTTTATTTCAATTTAACTTAAATAAATACAAAATAACTCCCTATTTGAGAAAGCTTTTCGTTGGACAAGACTGCCCCTTCTTGCACCTCTGCAATCCTTCTCACCCCTGAGACCTCTGCACTACTGCAGCCTTGAAAGCTTGTCTACAAACAGATCCTATCAACTCTAGATAGACCAACCCGATACATGGCTTAAACTGAGAACAAGGATATTGATTACAGACTATCAAGTTTCCAGCATAATACAATTTAAGGACAATACAAAAGGGTTGCTGGAAAGAAACTCAGAATCGCTTTTGAATAAAACGTATGAGACTAATTCAAGCTTTTCCAAGTTCTATCTCCCAATAGCCGAGCAGGAGAGATTTATATAGTAGAGCTTCCAATAGATATGAGATGGCTGATTCCATGAATTCCTCAGTCACAAGAAATCAGCATCAAATCAATAGATATATTATTTCCTTGATAAGCTCAACCGAAGAGATATGATATCAATCATATGATATGAAGGGATACGAAAATTATGGTTTGTTAACAATATACTATATTTAGAGTATATACCTTTTGAAGCTTCTAGAACAAATTTGAATCAACTAATCAGTTGACCAAATGTCATTCCCTGTCAATCAATTGAGATGAGATTACAGCAATCATGCAATATAGATTTACATGGACTGTTATATGTTACCATAATGTCCACCCACAATCCATGCATATAATACTATATACTAATGTCCACCCACAATCCATGCATATAATATTATATACTGCCAATATTCATGCATATTAATCAACCATAATCCATGCAGTCACGAAATTTTGTTATCATTCAAAAACATCAATTATGTAATGACTAACATTCTCCCCCTTTTTGATGATGACAAAATAAGGGCAATATGCTTAAATTAGTCATCATTCAAAACATCATAAAATCAAAAACCAACATTCTCCCCTTTTTTGATGATGACAATTTATGCACCACTTTAATCAACATGCTCCCCCTAAGTATATGACTCCCCCTAAATTTATGCATATCAATGAGCAAAAGAAAATGACTTTATCTAGATAACCATCATTACATATTCCAGCACAATATAATATCTCAATATCGACATGAATACCAATTCAAATTAATTCAAATATACCCCCAAATATCTCTTTCCCTTTGTCATTATCAAAAAGAAATAAATCATCAAGTTATATCTCTCCCCCTTTGTCATGAACACAAAATAATTCATATCAATTTAGTTGGAGTTAGTTATCTCACCCCATTTACCAAATTAAAAAATTAAGCACAAAGAATGACATTGGAGCAAGGTTATAACAAAATCACATATAACAAGAAAACAATATAATCATACCTTTGAGATTTGTTACCTACATATTAACATTTTGTTACCAGTGGAAATCTTGATAGCTGTGCTCCTTAGTGTAGATTTGACTTTTGTATTTTCAGAATCAAACATCTCCACTAGCACTCCTTTTGGTCATCCCAATGTTGATGTCTTTAAAGCTCAGGTTAAGAGGATAATTTTTCACTATTTTGGTTGTTCTTGGAAGACTACCATTGGTTATTTGTTCATCTGATTCACTTTCTCACTTTCTGGAATATCAGATTTTGCATTAGAATATTCATCTGATCTGCCTTCTAAAATAGACGGGTCGAACTATCTGGATTTAGGTGTCTGCATGTTTTCCTGGTTCATCTATTTTTTTCTTCTGATGCAGACGGCTTAGGCTGTCTAGATTGAGTTGTCTTCTTTCCAAATTCCAGATCTCTTAACAGTATTCCTGCAAAGTCTCCATCCTCTTCTTTTGACAGATCAAGGTCAAAATTATCAAATAAAATATAAACATATTCATCAACCTTATATCAAGATTATCATGTGTATTAAATATGGAACATTTGACATGATGTTATGAACCCTTGTAGCACGAAATCCATAGAGTTTTTATAATAATATATCTAATTAAAACTCTATTTAAAAAACAACATGAGGTACTTACAGATTCTGCCAAATAATTTATAGGTAACTTACTCTCTCAAGGTAAAGAATCATCCATCTCCTTTTTGATCTTGAGACACCTACAAAACAAACAAATAATCTCTATCTTTTTGGTACCCAAATCTTCTTGGGTCCTTTTGGGTTAGTAGCATATAAATCACTTTTCTTTACCCAAATTTGTTTTATTCTAATTTTATTATAATTAGAATCAAAATGACCTTTAAAACCACATTTTTTACAAGTAACAAATGGTGAACAATAAAGTGGTTTATGCCTTGATTTACTATTAATCATTCTAATATTAGTATTAATCTTATTTTCTACATTTTTAATAGGATTATACCCAATTCCTTGTTTATCAAGACTAGACCTTTGTGCCCCTAACATAACATTTAGGTTCTCTTCTCCTTGCACAAATTTAGCAAGATCATTTTTTAAAGATGCTATTTCTACATTTGTTACACTATCATCATGTTGCATATTCATCATTTTTCCATTATTAAAAGCATCTATGCATACATCTCTCATTTTTAATTTTCCTTTTAAAATTTGATTTTCATTTGAAAGATATTCATTTTCTTTCTTTTCTTCAATAAGTAATTCAACTTCATTCATTAGCTCATTCACGCAGTTCTTAAAATAAGCAGTTTTCTTTTTAAGCTTTTGATTTTCATTTAGCAAAGCAAGATAATCAGATGTAGATATTTCAAAATTTTCATGAAAATTCGTTACCTCAAGTTGATCATCGTCTTCTAGTTCCATGAAACATAATTGGCCAATTTTTTCATCTTGTTCTGTTTTAGACTTGCTCATTGGAGTTGAGCTACCTTTTTGATTATTCCTTTCTTTCTTTCTTTGAAGTAGTCTCTCGAGTTTTCTTGAGAGCATTTCAATTTCTTCATCAAAATCTTCATCATTGCCTTCTATGTAGCTTTCAGCTTGTAGAGCCAAGGTCTTCTTCTTAGGTGCCTCATCTTCTTCATCATACAATTTTAGTTGGTTTTCAAACTCTCCAAGTTCTCCAAATAAGGTAAGAGTTTCCATTGTGCTGATTGTGACTGAGTCTTGAAGTGTAGTAACCTTTGGTGCGAATCGCTTTGACATGACTCTAAGAAGCTTTCGGTTGATTTCCTTTTGATCAATCTTTCGTCCGAGCATGCTTTGAGAATTCATTAGAGTGAGGAATCTCGCTTAGGCATCTCTAATTGATTCATTTTTCTCCAATTTGAATAGTTCGTATTCGTGCATTAGCATGCTCAGCTTGACCTCCTTCACTTTAGTAGTACCTTTGTGGCTCATGATGACTGTGTCCCAAATTTCCTTAACTGTAGTACAAGAAGAGAATTTATCTATCTCTGACTGAACCATGCCACTTAAAAGTGTATTCATGGCCTTGGAAGCATAAGACACCATATATGATTCGTTTGAATCCATTTCCATTAGATTCTTTGGCCTGCCATCATCATGTCGCGGAATGAGTGGTCCATTTTTGACTACCCACCATTCCCATGGGTCACGGTTCAGATAGATCTTCATTCTGAACTTCCAAAAATTGAAGTTTTCACTTCCTAGCAACATCGGTGGCCTACTTGTGGACTGGCCTTCTTGAAAGTTTAGGTGTGCCATAGGATCTTCCCCTACGACCTACAACGATTAATATTAGTAGAGCCTTGCTCTGATACCAAAAGTAATTCTATGTATGTGCACACCTAGAGGGGGTGAATAGGTGTTTAAGCTAAAAGTGACAAACGGTGAAAACTATTTATAACTTTATGCTACAGGTTTAATTCTGACAGCTACGCCTGTCTGCTTTAGTGTCTGTTCTTCGTTTATTATTATCAGATAGCTAGATCTGTCTGCTTTAGTGTCTAGATAGTGGCGTGAATAACAAAAAAGTGCAAAATGTGAATGACAGTTAAAGAGATAAACATAAGTAAAAACCACAACGAGATTGTTACGTGGTTCAGCCCCTATCCTCCAATCTAGTGGCCTAACCACGTCCAATCCCAACTAGGATTGGAGACGCATTTTATTTCAATTTAACTTAAATAAATACAAAATAACTCCCTATTTGAGAAAGCTTTTCGTTGGACAAGACTGCCCCTTCTTGCACCTCTGCAATCCTTCTCACCCCTGAGACCTCTGCACTACTGCAGCCTTGAAAGCTTGTCTACAAACAGATCCTATCAACTCTAGATAGACCAACCCGATACATGGCTTAAACTGAGAACAAGGATATTGATTACAGACTATCAAGTTTCCAGCATAATACAATTTAAGGACAATACAAAAGGGTTGCTGGAAAGAAACTCAGAATCGCTTTTGAATAAAACGTATGAGACTAATTCAAGCTTTTCCAAGTTCTATCTCCCAATAGCCGAGCAGGAGAGATTTATATAGTAGAGCTTCCAATAGATATGAGATGGCTGATTCCATGAATTCCTCAGTCACAAGAAATCAGCATCAAATCAATAGATATATTATTTCCTTGATAAGCTCAACCGAAGAGATATGATATCAATCATATGATATGAAGGATACGAAAATTATGGTTTGTTAACAATATACTATATTTAGAGTATATACCTTTTGAAGCTTCTAGAACAAATTTGAATCAACTAATCAGTTGACCAAATGTCATTCCCTGTCAATCAATTGAGATGAGATTACAGCAATCATGCAATATAGATTTACATGGACTGTTATATGTTACCATAATGTCCACCCACAATCCATGCATATAATACTATATACTAATGTCCACCCACAATCCATGCATATAATATTATATACTGCCAATATTCATGCATATTAATCAACCATAATCCATGCAGTCACGAAATTTTGTTATCATTCAAAAACATCAATTATGTAATGACTAACATTCTCCCCCTTTTTGATGATGACAAAATAAGGGCAATATGCTTAAATTAGTCATCATTCAAAACATCATAAAATCAAAAACCAACATTCTCCCCTTTTTTGATGATGACAATTTATGCACCACTTTAATCAACATGCTCCCCCTAAGTATATGACTCCCCCTAAATTTATGCATATCAATGAGCAAAAGAAAATGACTTTATCTAGATAACCATCATTACATATTCCAGCACAATATAATATCTCAATATCGACATGAATACCAATTCAAATTAATTCAAATATACCCCCAAATATCTCTTTCCCTTTGTCATTATCAAAAAGAAATAAATCATCAAGTTATATCTCTCCCCCTTTGTCATGAACACAAAATAATTCATATCAATTTAGTTGGAGTTAGTTATCTCACCCCATTTACCAAATTAAAAAATTAAGCACAAAGAATGACATTGGAGCAAGGTTATAACAAAATCACATATAACAAGAAAACAATATAATCATACCTTTGAGATTTGTTACCTACATATTAACATTTTGTTACCAGTGGAAATCTTGATAGCTGTGCTCCTTAGTGTAGATTTGACTTTTGTATTTTCAGAATCAAACATCTCCACTAGCACTCCTTTTGGTCATCCCAATGTTGATGTCTTTAAAGCTCAGGTTAAGAGGATAATTTTTCACTATTTTGGTTGTTCTTGGAAGACTACCATTGGTTATTTGTTCATCTGATTCACTTTCTCACTTTCTGGAATATCAGATTTTGCATTAGAATATTCATCTGATCTGCCTTCTAAAATAGACGGGTCGAACTATCTGGATTTAGGTGTCTGCATGTTTTCCTGGTTCATCTATTTTTTTCTTCTGATGCAGACGGCTTAGGCTGTCTAGATTGAGTTGTCTTCTTTCCAAATTCCAGATCTCTTAACAGTATTCCTGCAAAGTCTCCATCCTCTTCTTTTGACAGATCAAGGTCAAAATTATCAAATAAAATATAAACATATTCATCAACCTTATATCAAGATTATCATGTGTATTAAATATGGAACATTTGACATGATGTTATGAACCCTTGTAGCACGAAATCCATAGAGTTTTTATAATAATATATCTAATTAAAACTCTATTTAAAAAACAACATGAGGTACTTACAGATTCTGCCAAATAATTTATAGGTAACTTACTCTCTCAAGGTAAAGAATCATCCATCTCCTTTTTGATCTTGAGACACCTACAAAACAAACAAATAATCTCTATCTTTTTGGTACCCAAATCTTCTTGGGTCCTTTTGGGTTAGTAGCATATAAATCACTTTTCTTTACCCAAATTTGTTTTATTCTAATTTTATTATAATTAGAATCAAAATGACCTTTAAAACCACATTTTTTACAAGTAACAAATGGTGAACAATAAAGTGGTTTATGCCTTGATTTACTATTAATCATTCTAATATTAGTATTAATCTTATTTTCTACATTTTTAATAGGATTATACCCAATTCCTTGTTTATCAAGACTAGACCTTTGTGCCCCTAACATAACATTTAGGCTCTCTTCTCCTTGCACAAATTTAGCAAGATCATTTTTTAAAGATGCTATTTCTACATTTGTTACACTATCATCATGTTGCATATTCATCATTTTTCCATTATTAAAAGCATCTATGCATACATCTCTCATTTTTAATTTTCCTTTTAAAATTTGATTTTCATTTGAAAGATATTCATTTTCTTTCTTTTCTTCAATAAGTAATTCAACTTCATTCATTAGCTCATTCACGCAGTTCTTAAAATAAGCAGTTTTCTTTTAAGCTTTTGATTTTCATTTAGCAAAGCAAGATAATCAGATGTAGATATTTCAAAATTTTCATGAAAATTCGTTACCTCAAGTTGATCATCGTCTTCTAGTTCCATGAAACATAATTGGCCAATTTTTTCATCTTGTTCTGTTTTAGACTTGCTCATTGGAGTTGAGCTACCTTTTTGATTATTCCTTTCTTTCTTTTTTGAAGTAGTCTCTCGAGTTTTCTTGAGAGCATTTCAATTTCTTCATCAAAATCTTCATCATTGCCTTCTATGTAGCTTTCAGCTTGTAGAGCCAAGGTCTTCTTCTTAGGTGCCTCATCTTCTTCATCATACAATTTTAGTTGGTTTTCAAACTCTCCAAGTTCTCCAAATAAGGTAAGAGTTTCCATTGTGCTGATTGTGACTGAGTCTTGAAGTGTAGTAACCTTTGGTGCGAATCGCTTTGACATGACTCTAAGAAGCTTTCGGTTGATTTCCTTTTGATCAATCTTTCGTCCGAGCATGCTTTGAGAATTCATTAGAGTGAGGAATCTCGCTTAGGCATCTCTAATTGATTCATTTTTCTCCAATTTGAATAGTTCGTATTCGTGCATTAGCATGCTCAGCTTGACCTCCTTCACTTTAGTAGTACCTTTGTGGCTCATGATGACTGTGTCCCAAATTTCCTTAACTGTAGTACAAGAAGAGAATTTATCTATCTCTGACTGAACCATGCCACTTAAAAGTGTATTCATGGCCTTGGAAGCATAAGACACCATATATGATTCGTTTGAATCCATTTCCATTAGATTCTTTGGCCTGCCATCATCATGTCGCGGAATGAGTGGTCCATTTTTGACTACCCACCATTCCCATGGATCACGGTTCAGATAGATCTTCATTCTGAACTTCCAAAAATTGAAGTTTTCACTTCCTAGCAACATCGGTGGCCTACTTGTGGACTGGCCTTCTTGAAAGTTTAGGTGTGCCATAGGATCTTCCCCTACGACCTACAACGATTAATATTAGTAGAGCCTTGCTCTGATACCAAAAGTAATATCTATGTATGTGCACACCTAGAGGGGGGTGAATAGGTGTTTAAGCTAAAAGTGACAAACGTGAAAACTATTTATAACTTTATGCTACAGGTTTAATTCAGACAGCTACGCCTGTCTGCTTTAGTGTCTGTTCTTCGTTTATTATTATCAGACAGCTAGATCTGTCTGCTTTAGTGTCTAGATAGTGGCAATGAATAATGAAAAAGAGATATCAGAACGTGAATGAACCAGTTAAAGAGGATAAACAATAAATACAAAATCCACAACTGACCTCTGCATTTCTTACGTGCAGCCTTCAGCCCCTAATCCTCATAATCAAGGATAGCGGCCAATAATCCACATCCAAATCCCATGACTAGGATTGGACAATGAGCAAAAGAAAATGACTTTATCTAGATAACCATCATTACATATTCCAGCACAATA
>CM029014.1:63335346-63540358 GCA_016801055.1 Panax notoginseng | reverse complement strand
CGCCGCGACGCCAACCCTAGGCAAATTGGGTCACGCCGTAGCGCCATGCACAGTACAAGACCTTCTGAAGAGTGGCGCCGTAGTGCAGCCCACCAATAAGGACTCGCGCTGCAGCGCCAAGTCCGGGACAAATGTCACTATTAACGCGTGCCGCAACGCGAGATGTAAGTATAAAGCCGGCGCCGCAGCGCCAGCCTCAGAACAAGGATAGTGATGAATGTTTTTAATTACAAAGAAAAGAAAGTTAATTGATTTAAAAGTAAACACAACCTAAGGAATGTAATGTAACATTGTTTAAACTTTGTTAAACCTTAAGGATGTTATATAAAGGTTGAGATAACCTGGTCGAATATAAATGCAAGGAAAATGATAAGCCGGAACAGATAGTAACTGAATCTAATACACAATTAGATTGAGATGAAGGGTAAGATATAGTCATATACATACTTAATTATATGTGACCTAATGTAAGGCATTATGTGATCATGTATTGTAGAGACTTGAAACACTTGAATATAAAGTAAATATACCGTAGCAGACGTAAAGGCAAGTATTCTAACTCTTATCTCAGTTCAATCTGAACAAGTTTTTGAAATTCATGTATCCTTACGCATGAATTGAGGTATGTTGAAGTTAAAGCCAATTCCTTTGGCTAGACTTGAGATATTGCGTGGATTATTGATAATCTATTCATCTATTATCAAAAGTTGTTATCTGTTGTCAACTACTTGATATGGTTTTCAAAAGAAGACTGGAATGTTAAACAAATGTTTTGTCGGCAAAACGACAGGCACATGAGGTTGCAAAATGTTTAAACGTACATACGTTTAATGGATGTAGTGTTGATCAACATAGAGTACAATAGGCTGATCATCTAGAAGTGCTCGTAAGTAATATCGGGCTTACGGACTTAGTTCCGGGTTGTCCTTTTCCAAGAAAGAATGAATACTCGAGGTCTTTGACCGGAGTGAATGTTTTCCTAAATGTTGTTATTATTGTAAAACATTTTTAAAGAAAGATGAAGTGCTATTTTTAATTATCAGTAGTACTTCATAACTATTGTTTAGTTATTGAAGATATACGATTCGTATGTGTCAATCATGTTGTTATTAAATTGTTATACTTGCTGAGCTAGTTATGCTCACTCTTGCTTGAACCATATGAATGCAGCTAAGACTGAACGTCTTGAAGCATCGAAAAAGGATAAAGGAAAAGCTAAGACAAATTATTAAGCTGTCATGTAATAGTATAGGTCTATTGTTGTAATGTAATTAATATTATGACAAAGAACCTTTGTAATGGGTATAGAACCTTGGAAATGTAAATATTACTTTAAATATATAGAAGTTATGTTCGTTCTTTGAGATTTTTCAATTGAATGAATGTATGAATGTTTGTACAGTATAGCACCATCTGTCGGGTTGGAAGATACCCGGATTTGGGGGCGCTACATAAAGTAGCCTCGTCTTGGAGCTGTTATTTTGGGAAAATATTAGTACAATCAATGAATTGCACTCAAGAAATAGAGTGAAGGACATCTAGAGATCAATTTGTCATGTTTTTCATTCAACTTAAATCAAGTGTATATCAAAGAGAAATATTCTGGCAAGAAAGTACCTCTATGAAACCACTTTTTGACATTCTGAATGTCATATTAAAATGACCAAACAGATCACATGCAACTGCTGGAAATGACTAAATATATCTTCCTTTCCTGTAACTCCAAAAGTTAGGAGCACTGATATGAACTACAAAATAAAATACTATTGAGCTGAATACGGTACTAAGAATAACTACTACTTTTTTTGCTGGTACAAGTACGTATTCAAAGATAAAATACAGTAAAGACTAAAGATTCATTCAAGTATCAAAGAAATCTGGCACAATTGGTGGATTCAACAGAAGTGGTATCTTGGATTACTCATGCAGTTATACAGAACTTGTGGGTGACTGCAAGTCTGGGGGTCATCACATAATATATAAAATATCACCCAGTTAAAAAGAAATGTAATCTGGCGGTTAAGACAATCAAAGCTTTGAAATTCAGATAGCAAATTGGTTTTGATTTATTTCATCCAAAGAAATTTTATAAATTAGACTTGAATTGGGAATATGAAGTCATGCAGAATGTGACTAAGAAATAGAAGTCAACCATTGTAAAGAACAATAACAAATAATAGAAAAGAATGTAAAGGAGGAAGAAGTTCAGAATTGGTTTATAACTTAATCTAACAGATTCAACCTTTCAAACAGAAGAATAAAAAGAGTACCTATAAACTCCATAACCAGAACATGAAGCCTCAAAAGAAGTGGAGTCGGGCACTTGATCCCAGCTGCCTTTAGCCTGCAATCAATCACAGCAACAACATAAATAAAATCATATTACCTCCCAAAAACATTCTTCTAAACATAGTTCGAACAACAATTTACTACAAAAATTACAAAATTGATCTAATCCAGGAAATCTTTACCAAAATAATACTCATTTGAGGCCACCAAACCAGGGATGAAACTCTCGAATTAGGGTCTCCATGTATCGTCTGTACATAGAAAAATAAATACCAAATAAATCTCAAACACATAGGAAGAAAACTTAGCAAGGAGTGGGTGTGTACTAGCTGACGATTCCAGCCGATTGAGCTGGGGGAGACGCTCCAAATCTCAAGGGAATCGTCTTCTCGAGCGACAGTGACTTGAGAGTCATCGGTGCTGGTGGCTAATGCTACAATCGGAGACAGTTTCCATTCAACAGAGCTGCTGCGAACGCCATAATAGACGCGCTCTGGATCCCGATTCACCGGTGTTCGCGACCATTCATCGGCGGCGGCTGAACTGGATCCCGATTCTCCAGATGCAGAAGTTCTACTCCATCGCTAATGTGTTGCTGGAGCTTAGAGCGATGGCGGCGAAGAAATTGAAAGATTTTGTGTGAAAAATGGGAAGAGGGAATATAAGATCAGGGAAAATTATGGAAAAGTAAGGAGCGAATGAAATTTCTGTATAGGAAACGTTTTAAGCTCCGTGTTTTCACTTCCACATTTTTTTAAGCTCCGTGTTTTGTTTGATAGACAACGTTTTTAAATAAAAACGTTATCTAGTTAAAACAAAAAAAATATCCTTTTAAATAGATAACGTTTTTGCATATACATCTACAACGTTTTTTTTTAAACGTTGTGAAAAAATTCCACAACGTTTTTATAAAAAACGTTGTGGTTAAAGCATTGTTTATTTAGTAATTTGTAGTAGTGACAATTTCTACACTGCATAACTTGTTTCTTTCCACCTCCTAGTCTATTTCCAGCATTCTCGAAATTATCTCCTTTCCTTTTTCCAATCCTACCACCTCTATTCCTTTCTCTGGTACTAGCTTGATTTGCCTCCCATTAAAAATTCGCCTTCCCTTTTAGCATGTAGGTGGCAAAAGCTGTCTTTTGCCCATCCATTGTGACACCCCCCAAATCCAGGTACTCAATTCCCATAGGATTTGGTGTTCACTAACCAAAACCATTACATCTAACTAACCATCATAAAGGATAAAGACATAATTTCATTAACTTGAACAATAATCTTTCCCATTAAAGGGTTACATCATCATCTCAAAATAATCCCAGGTAATCTAACCTTAAAATTATTACATCAATTTGCAGAATACATCTTAAAATAAAACAAGTCTTGAAACATAAAATATTTAAATAATTTCTCATAAGTCTTCAGCACTTGGACAATTTGCCCTTTCCTTTGCTAGTAGATGACTCATCAACTTTCTCCACTTTAGCTGCAGTGTTAATTGCAAGAGTGAGCAAATAATTGCTCGCTGGTATAAAGAGTAGCAATGATAGTAACATGAGAGTGAACAACGAAAGCTGAACAATAAGGAACTTGTTCTACAAATAAAAATATAGATAACAAGTTTGAAATCAATGTCTGAGGGTTTTAAGACCACGAACTATGTCCCCGATATATAGGTATTATTACCTTAACCTTAACAGTCATTAGACTATACAGACTCTTCTTAACGTACTTAGGGGGATCAGCCCCTTGTACCATATATTGTGCACAAACATCTAAACGTTACACGTACAAAATCCCCTATGATAGGGTGTTCGTCTCAGTTTGAATTTAAAATTTTCGCACTAAAGAAAGTTTAGCTTGGAACTAGTTTGCCAGTGGTTCTAGAATTTTAGAATAGTATTCAATTATAGATTAGTTTAATCAATAGAAGTTTGCGTACTACTTGAAGATTTAGTACAAGAATGTATAACTGAACAAGGCTATTAAAGTCAAAGATCGGATATCAACAATATAATTGAATGAACATGATACACATGCAAAGTGCTATATCCAAAAGAGTTAGAACAATCTCATTTGAATCAATGTATTAGAACAATATAGCTCTGAATAATAATATCATGATTTAGAAAATAAAACTCGCTCGAGGTAACGAATTAGGTTACAAGAGCTTGTTCAATCGTACATAAGGATAGAATCAACAGTCTTGCTCAATAAAAGTTTAGGGACTTTCATTCATTAAAAAAAGAATAAAGTTAGAAAGCTTGCTCAATAATAACAAGATAGAATTAGAAAACTTGCTCAATGTAAAAAGATAGGTTTAGAAACTTGCCTTGTAAGTAAGCTACGCAAATGTAATATTGTTCTCCAATTACCCTACACGTATCATTGGAATCGCAATACATTTAGTTGTATGAATATTAACTTTAGGGGTTTTAACCATCATTTAGGTCATAACCTTACTTAACATTTTAGGGTTACTAACCACATGATATACTTCTGCTTTAACCTTGTTTTAACACATTTAACACGTTAACATAATCATTAAGCCATGTTATAACGAATGACCAAAGTCTGCAGAAGTAGCAGACTTCACTGTCTGTGACTGGCTACTGGCGCGGCCGCGCCAGTAATACACTAGGTAACCGCGTGTCCGCGCGATAACCGGACGCCCGCGCGATAACTGCGCCAGACAACGCGCACACGCGATGCCTCAGTTCTAGTTTTTGCAGAAGCTCGAAATCAGACTCTACTTTGGCCAAAAATTCCAATTCTACAGAAAATCTCCCAACTTCAACATCTAACACTTTGTCGTATTATAGTCACACATGCTAAACACCATTCTATATACAAAAACATTATATAAACATCATTTTGAAGAATCAAAACTATATTTTTTCCCCAAATTTCCTCATTTTTATACTTTTAACGAATTCAATCACCACAAATTTGTTTCTTAACCATTTGACACGATTCGAACTATGCCGCTTTCGTTTCTTAACATATTATCACAATCCAACTTCAATTCGCAGATTATAACTCATATAAGGCATGAAATTGGGTACTTACTAAGGCTATTTTTTTCTAATATGAACACTGTTAGTTATATTCCCTTCTTACAATTCAATTTCACGTGTTTGATTGCTACCCCTTTTATTTACATGCCAATAACAGACTCTACGAAAATAATACATATAAATCCATTTTCAACAACAATATCAAAACTTAATAGTGAAAATTAAAGTAGGTTATACCTTGATTAGAAAGAACAATTAGCAACCCTTCTCTTTCTCTTGACAAACTCAGAACAACTTCTTTCTTCTCTAAATTCTCTCTTGTCTCCCAAGCTCTCTCTATAACCCTCTGCTCTTTAGCCTTAGACAAAATACGCTTAGAAAAAAATATAAACCGGCTTCCACTAACTCACGTATGCTTTAGTTATAAAACCCAAACAAACGTCAGTTGAATAAGCGAATGGCCACAAGGCCTTGTTTGGCTACCACTTAAACCCCCAACCAGATTATTTTAATAATGTTTATATTATATAGTTTCATATCACACATTTAGTTTGATTAATAACTTTAGTTTAGTTAATTTAAATAACTTATAATAATAATAATAACAATCTTATTATCATTATACTTAAAATTAATAAATAATTATATATCTAATTTAATTAATAAATTAGAAACATCACTTTATTTAATTTATTTATTTCCTTCAAATTAAACAATGCATTTTAATTTAAATATCTTCTTAAATATTAAGCAATTGATTTAATTTAATTATTTCCTTAAATTAAATCTATTAGATAAAATTATCATTACTCAATTTAATTAACACTAATCGATTTAGTTACTAAATTAATTCACCATAATTTATCAATTATTTATTTTCCTCAATAAATAAATTAATTAAAATATTTATTTAATTCAATAAATATTTAAATTAAATTACAAATTTCTCGATCGTTACATCCTTCCCTCCTTAAAAGGATTCTGTCCCCAGAATCACAACTCAAAAAATTTATTCGTTACATTCTGCCCTCCTTAACAAGATTTTGTCCCCAGAATCGTTATACAAAATCAAACAAACAACTGAGTATAATTCTTTATCATAACGCTTTTAAGTTTCCACGTAGCTTCCTCAGCATTGTGGTTCCTCCAGATTACCTTAACAGAAGGTATCACTTTATTCCTCAGTACTTGCTCTTTCTGTCAACAATTTGAACAGGGACTTCTTCATATGACAAATCCTTCTCAAACTGTAAGGGCTCATATTCAATAACATGCTTATGAGGCCTCAATACTGATACATGGAAAATATTATGAATATGCTCCAACTCTGGAGGTAAAGTTACCTCGTACGCTACTTCACCAACTCGTCGAAGCACTTCAAAAGGTCCTATAAATATAGGGCTTAATTTTCCCTTCTTGCCAAATCTAATTGTCCCCTTCTAGGGAGACACTTTTAAGAAAACATAACTACCAACATCGAATTCCCGATTTTTTCGATGCTGATCGACATATTACTTCTGCTGCCTATCTTGTGCTGCAATCAATCTTGCTCGAATCACTTTGATAATATCGACAGTCTGTTGTACCAATTTTGGACCCAGTAGCTGACGTTCACCTACCTCGTCCCAACATAACGGAGTTCTGCACTTCCTGCCATATAGCGCTTCGTAAGACGGCATGCCAATACTCGCGTGATAACTATTATTATAAGCAAATTCCACCAATGGTAGATGGTCATCCCAATTTCCCTTGAAATCCATGATACATGCTCTAAGCATATCTTCTGGTATTTGGATGGTTCTCTCACTCTGTCCGTCGGTTTGAGGATGGTACGCTGTGCTCATTCTCAGTTATGCTCCGAAGCACTCTTGTAATCGTTTCCATAAATTTGATGTGAAACGTGGATCTCTGTCTAATACAATGGACATAGGTACACCATGCCTTGAAACAATTTCCTTCACGTATAGTTTTGCTAACCGATCTAGGATAAATCGAAGCTTGATCGGCAAAAAGTGTGCTAACTTCGTCAGTCGGTCGATAATCACCCAAATGGCATCTTAACCTTGTTGGGTCGTTGGAAGACCTACCAACAAAATCCATTGTGATATGCTCCCATTTCTATTCTGGTCCAATGGTTGTAATAATCCGCTTGGCCTTTGGTGCTCAGCTTTGACTTTTGGGCACGTTAAGCACTTGCCACGCATTTAGCCACATCCTTCTTCATATTTGGACACCAAAAATGATGTCTAAGATCCTGGTACATCTCTGTACTCCTAGGGTGAATCGAATATCTTGAATTATGAGCTTCATTCAGAATTTCTTCTTTAACTTCTGGTACTTGCGAAACCCAAATCCTCCCTTCGAATCGAAGTAACCCTTCCGAATCGCCTTTGAATTTGTTTTCCTCACCTTAAGATATTTTCTATTTTATTTTGTCGTAGTCTTCATCCTGAAGTTGTGCATTTTTCACCTTATCCACCAACGTTGAACTATTCCCCAACTGGAACAACTTTTCATTGGCTTTTGTCGAATAATTAATTTCCAACTCCATTTTAGCTATTTTCGACACTAACTTCTCCTGAGCTATCAACATCATTAACTTTTCACGTCCCTTCCTACTTAAAGCATCAGCAATAACATTCGCCTTTTCAGGATGATAAAAATCTCGTAGTCATAGTCTTTGATTTGCTCCAACCATCTTCTCTGCCTCATATTCAAGTCTTTTTGTGTAAATATATACTTCAGACTTTTATGATCGGTATATATCTCACACCTCTCTCCATAAAGATAATGTCTCCAAATTTTTAGGGCAAACACCACTGCCGCCATCTCTGAGTCATGAGTCGGATACCCCTTCTCATAATCTTTCAGCTGACGTGATGCATACCCAATAACTATGTCGTTTTGCATAAGAACACAACCTAGTCCTTTATGCGATGCGTCACTATACACCACAAAATTTCCTGTATCATCAAGCAATGACAACACAGGTGTTGAACTCAACCTCTTCTTCAATTCTCGAAAACTTTCCTCACACTTCTACGTCCAAACAAATTTACCGCCTTCCTGGTTAAATTCGTCAATGGGGTCGCGATCTTGGAAAAATCTTGAATAAAATGCCAGTAGTAACCTGCCAATCCTAAGAAACACCTCACTTTTGACGGTGTCTTCGACTGATCCCAGTTTATTACAGCTTTAACCTTTGATGGATCTACCAAAATTCGTCCTTATCAATAACGTGTCCGAGAAACTATACACGTTCCAACCAAAACTTATATTTTGAGAACTTAGCGTACAACTTCTCTTTTCTCAATGTCTCCAACGTCACTCTTAAGTGTTCAACATGTTCCTCCTTAGTTTTGGAATATACCAATATATCATCAATAAACACCACCACAAATTTATCTAAGAATGGTTTAAACACCCTGTTCATCAAATCCATGAACGCTGCAGGTGCATTGGTTAAACCAAATTGCATAACCAGAAACTCGTAATGACCATACTGAGTTCTGAATGCCGTCTTCGGTACATCCTCTGGCCTCACCTTTAACTGTGATATCCACTTCTCAAGTCCATCTTTGAGAAATACCTCACTCCCTTCAACTGATCGAACATGTTGTCGATTCTAGGTAATGGATATTTATTTTTAATCATGACCTTATTCAATTATCGGTAATTAATACAGAGCCGCATCGATCCGTCTTTCTTCTTAACAAACGACACTGGCGCTCCCCATGGCGAAACACTTGGCTGAATATACTTCTTGTCGAGCAGTTCTTGTAATTGCACCATCAACTCTTTCATTTCTACTGGGCCATTCTGTATGGTGCTTTAGATATTGGGGTTGTTCCTGGTACTAAATCAATCACGAACTCGATTTGTCGATCTGGTGGAAGACCCGACAAATCGTCTGGAAATACGTCCATAAAATCTCTATTGATTGGTATCTCTTCTAACTTCTCACTCTCCTTCTGTGTATCGACTATGTAGGCTAAGTATCCTACACATCCTTGTCTCAACAACTTCTTGGCTTGCATAACTGTAAGAAAACTTGCTTGTCGAGGTGACTTGCTTCCAAAGAACACAACCTTTGACGGAGTCATAAGGTTAACACACTTCCTTTGGCAATCAATTACTGCTCCATAGTTGAATAACCAATCCATTCCCAATATAACATCGAACTCACCAAGTCTAATTGGTATCAAATCAACCCTCATCTCTTGACCATTTATAACCACTTTACAATTCTTATATATGAATCTAATAGGAATCACTCCCCTATTCGCAATCTCTATGATCAAAGGATAATCTAATTCTTCTTGAGGCAAATCTAAGTTCTGAGCAAATTCATCAGATATAAATAAACAAGTAGCACCTGAATCAAATAGTACATAAGCATTAATACCATTAATCGGAATGATACCTAACACCACATCCTTAGACTGCACAGCATCCTGCACGGTCATATTAAAACTCCTTGCAATATGTCGGCTTGACTGTGCTGGTCCAGTGATAGTCAATGCACCACCACCATTGTTGTTTCCTTTTCCACCACTTGCACTTCCCGCTAGCTTCTTAGGGCAATCACGAGCCATGTGATCCTTTGAACCTCAGGTATAACATGCTCCCTTCTTCGGATTAAAATAGATCGGTGCAATGTGTCCCTCCTGACCACAGTTGAAACACACTCGCTTTCCTTTGAAACATACCCCAGTATGGTTCTTCCCACAAGTTGCACAAGCCTCAAACTTTTTCTTCTGCTGATTTCCTTGTTGTCCTCCCGCAGTTGAATTCTCGCTCCATTTCCTCTTCTGGTTATTACTTCCAACGTTACTTCCACCTACCTTATTCTCATTTTCATTCTTCCTCTTCTTCTGTTCTTGATTATATTTGGTCAAGGCATCGCTGTAATTCTATGTATGTGCACACCTAGAGGGTGGGGGGTGAATAGGTGTTTAAGCTAAAAGTGACAAACGGTGAAAACTATTTATAACTTTATGCTACAGGTTTAATTCTGACAGCTACGCCTGTCTGCTTTAGTGTCTGTTCTTCGTTTATTATTATCAGATAGCTAGATCTGTCTGCTTTAGTGTCTAGATAGTGGCGTGAATAACAAAAAAGTGCAAAATGTGAATGACAGTTAAAGAGATAAACATAAGTAAAAACCACAACGAGATTGTTACGTGGTTCAGCCCCTATCCTCCAATCTAGTGGCCTAACCACGTCCAATCCCAACTAGGATTGGAGACGCATTTTATTTCAATTTAACTTAAATAAATACAAAATAACTCCCTATTTGAGAAAGCTTTTCGTTGGACAAGACTGCACCTTCTTGCACCTCTGCAATCCTTCTCACCCCTGAGACCTCTGCACTACTGCAGCCTTGAAAGCTTGTCTACAAACAGATCCTATCAACTCTAGATAGACCAACCCGATACATGGCTTAAACTGAGAACAAAGATATTGATTACAGACTATCAAGTTTCCAGCATAATACAATTTAAGGACAATACAAAAGGGTTGCTGGAAAGAAACTCAGAATCGCTTTTGAATAAAACGTATGAGACTAATTCAAGCTTTTCCAAGTTCTATCTCCCAATAGCCGAGCAGGAGAGATTTATATAGTAGAGCTTCCAATAGATATGAGATGGCTGATTCCATGAATTCCTCAGTCACAAGAAATCAGCATCAAATCAATAGATATATTATTTCCTTGATAAGCTCAACCGAAGAGATATGATATCAATCATATGATATGAAGGGATACGAAAATTATGGTTTGTTAACAATATACTATATTTAGAGTATATACCTTTTGAAGCTTCTAGAACAAATTTGAATCAACTAATCAGTTGACCAAATGTCATTCCCTGTCAATCAATTGAGATGAGATTACAGCAATCATGCAATATAGATTTACATGGACTGTTATATGTTACCATAATGTCCACCCACAATCCATGCATATAATACTATATACTAATGTCCACCCACAATCCATGCATATAATATTATATACTGCCAATATTCATGCATATTAATCAACCATAATCCATGCAGTCACGAAATTTTGTTATCATTCAAAAACATCAATTATGTAATGACTAACATTCTCCCCCTTTTTGATGATGACAAAATAAGGGCAATATGCTTAAATTAGTCATCATTCAAAACATCATAAAATCAAAAACCAACATTCTCCCCTTTTTTGATGATGACAATTTATGCACCACTTTAATCAACATGCTCCCCCTAAGTATATGACTCCCCCTAAATTTATGCAAATCAATGAGCAAAAGAAAATGACTTTATCTAGATAACCATCATTACATATTCCAGCACAATATAATATCTGAATATCGACATGAATACCAATTCAAATTAATTCAAATATACCCCCAAATATCTCTTTCCCTTTGTCATTATTAAAAAGAAATAAATCATCAAGTTATATCTCTCCCCCTTTGTCATGAACACAAAATAATTCATAT
Source organism: Panax notoginseng (assembly GCA_016801055.1). Classification (NCBI taxonomy): domain Eukaryota; kingdom Viridiplantae; phylum Streptophyta; class Magnoliopsida; order Apiales; family Araliaceae; genus Panax; species Panax notoginseng. The sequence continues at coordinate 63,528,561 of CM029014.1, read as the reverse complement.
CAATTTAGTTGGAGTTAGTTATCTCACCCCATTTACCAAATTAAAAAATTAAGCACAAAGAATGACATTGGAGCAAGGTTATAACAAAATCACATATAACAAGAAAACAATATAATCATACCTTTGAGATTTGTTACCTACATATTAACATTTTGTTACCAGTGGAAATCTTGATAGCTGTGCTCCTTAGTGTAGATTTGACTTTTGTATTTTCAGAATCAAACATCTCCACTAGCACTCCTTTTGGTCATCCCAATGTTGATGTCTTTAAAGCTCAGGTTAAGAGGATAATTTTTCACTATTTTGGTTGTTCTTGGAAGACTACCATTGGTTATTTGTTCATCTGATTCACTTTCTCACTTTCTGGAATATCAGATTTTGCATTAGAATATTCATCTGATCTGCCTTCTAAAATAGACGGGTCGAACTATCTGGATTTAGGTGTCTGCATGTTTTCCTGGTTCATCTATTTTTTTCTTCTGATGCAGACGGCTTAGGCTGTCTAGATTGAGTTGTCTTCTTTCCAAATTCCAGATCTCTTAACAGTATTCCTGCAAAGTCTCCATCCTCTTCTTTTGACAGATCAAGGTCAAAATTATCAAATAAAATATAAACATATTCATCAACCTTATATCAAGATTATCATGTGTATTAAATATGGAACATTTGACATGATGTTATGAACCCTTGTAGCACGAAATCCATAGAGTTTTTATATAAAATATATCTAATTAAAACTCTATTTAAAAAACAACATGAGGTACTTACAGATTCTGCCAAATAATTTATAGGTAACTTACTCTCTCAAGGTAAAGAATCATCCATTTCCTTTTTGATCTTGAGACACCTACAAAACAAACAAATAATCTCTATCTTTTTGGTACCCAAATCTTCTTGGTCCTTTTGGGTTAGTAGCATATAAATCACTTTTCTTTACCCAAATTTGTTTTATTCTAATTTTATTATAATTAGAATCAAAATGACCTTTAAAACCACATTTTTTACAAGTAACAAATGGTGAACAATAAAGTGGTTTATGCCTTGATTTACTATTAATCATTCTAATATTAGTATTAATCTTATTTTCTACATTTTTAATAGGATTATACCCAATTCCTTGTTTATCAAGACTAGACCTTTGTGCCCCTAACATAACATTTAGCGTCTCTTCTCTTTTGCACAAATTTAGCAAGATCATTTTTTAAAGATGCTATTTCTACATTTGTTACACTATCATCATGTTGCATATTCATCATTTTTCCATTATTAAAAGCATCTATGCATACATCTCTCATTTTTAATTTTCCTTTTAAAATTTGATTTTCATTTGAAAGATATTCATTTTCTTTCTTTTCTTCAATAAGTAATTCAACTTCATTCATTAGCTCATTCACGCAGTTCTTAAAATAAGCAGTTTTCTTTTTAAGCTTTTGATTTTCATTTAGCAAAGCAAGATAATCAGATGTAGATATTTCAAAATTTTCATGAAAATTCGTTACCTCAAGTTGATCATCGTCTTCTAGTTCCATGAAACATAATTGGCCAATTTGTTCATCTTGTTCTGTTTTAGACTTGCTCGTTGGAGTTGAGCTACCTTTTTGATTATTCCTTTCTTTCTTTCTTTGAAGTAGTCTCTCGAGTTTTCTTGAGAGCATTTCAATTTCTTCATCAAAATCTTCATCATTGCCTTCTATGTAGCTTTCAGCTTGTAGAGCCAAGGTCTTCTTCTTAGGTGCCTCATCTTCTTCATCATACAATTTTAGTTGATTTTCAAACTCTCCAAGTTCTCCAAATAAGGTAAGAGTTTCCATTGTGCTGATTGTGACTGAGTCTTGAAGTGTAGTAACCTTTGGTGCGAATCGCTTTGACATGACTCTAAGAAGCTTTCGGTTGATTTCCTTTTGATCAATCTTTCGTCCGAGCATGCTTTGAGAATTCATTAGAGTGAGGAATCTCGCTTAGGCATCTCTAATTGATTCATTTTTCTCCAATTTGAATAGTTCGTATTCGTGCATTAGCATGCTCAGCTTGACCTCCTTCACTTTAGTAGTACCTTTGTGGCTCATGATGACTGTGTCCCAAATTTCCTTAACTGTAGTACAAGAAGAGAATTTATCTATCTCTGACTGAACCATGCCACTTAAAAGTGTATTCATGGCCTTGGAAGCATAAGACACCATATATGATTCGTTTGAATCCATTTCCATTAGATTCTTTGGCCTGCCATCATCATGTCGCGGAATGAGTGGTCCATTTTTGACTACCCACCATTCCCATGGGTCACGGTTCAGATAGATCTTCATTCTGAACTTCCAAAAATTGAAGTTTTCACTTCCTAGCAACATCGGTGGCCTACTTGTGGACTGGCCTTCTTGAAAGTTTAGGTGTGCCATAGGATCTTCCCCTACGACCTACAACGATTAATATTAGTAGAGCCTTGCTCTGATACCAAAAGTAATTCTATGTATGTGCACACCTAGAGGGGGTGAATAGGTGTTTAAGCTAAAAGTGACAAACGGTGAAAACTATTTATAACTTTATGCTACAGGTTTAATTCTGACAGCTACGCCTGTCTGCTTTAGTGTCTGTTCTTCGTTTATTATTATCAGATAGCTAGATCTGTCTGCTTTAGTGTCTAGATAGTGGCGTGAATAACAAAAAAGTGCAAAATGTGAATGACAGTTAAAGAGATAAACATAAGTAAAAACCACAACGAGATTGTTACGTGGTTCAGCCCCTATCCTCCAATCTAGTGGCCTAACCACGTCCAATCCCAACTAGGATTGGAGACGCATTTTATTTCAATTTAACTTAAATAAATACAAAATAACTCCCTATTTGAGAAAGCTTTTCGTTGGACAAGACTGCCCCTTCTTGCACCTCTGCAATCCTTCTCACCCCTGAGACCTCTGCACTACTGCAGCCTTGAAAGCTTGTCTACAAACAGATCCTATCAACTCTAGATAGACCAACCCGATACATGGCTTAAACTGAGAACAAGGATATTGATTACAGACTATCAAGTTTCCAGCATAATACAATTTAAGGACAATACAAAAGGGTTGCTGGAAAGAAACTCAGAATCGCTTTTGAATAAAACGTATGAGACTAATTCAAGCTTTTCCAAGTTCTATCTCCCAATAGCCGAGCAGGAGAGATTTATATAGTAGAGCTTCCAATAGATATGAGATGGCTGATTCCATGAATTCCTCAGTCACAAGAAATCAGCATCAAATCAATAGATATATTATTTCCTTGATAAGCTCAACCGAAGAGATATGATATCAATCATATGATATGAAGGGATACGAAAATTATGGTTTGTTAACAATATACTATATTTAGAGTATATACCTTTTGAAGCTTCTAGAACAAATTTGAATCAACTAATCAGTTGACCAAATGTCATTCCCTGTCAATCAATTGAGATGAGATTACAGCAATCATGCAATATAGATTTACATGGACTGTTATATGTTACCATAATGTCCACCCACAATCCATGCATATAATACTATATACTAATGTCCACCCACAATCCATGCATATAATATTATATACTGCCAATATTCATGCATATTAATCAACCATAATCCATGCAGTCACGAAATTTTGTTATCATTCAAAAACATCAATTATGTAATGACTAACATTCTCCCCCTTTTTGATGATGACAAAATAAGGGCAATATGCTTAAATTAGTCATCATTCAAAACATCATAAAATCAAAAACCAACATTCTCCCTTTTTTTGATGATGACAATTTATGCACCACTTTAATCAACATGCTCCCCCTAAGTATATGACTCCCCCTAAATTTATGCATATCAATGAGCAAAAGAAAATGACTTTATCTAGATAACCATCATTACATATTCCAGCACAATATAATATCTCAATATCGACATGAATACCAATTCAAATTAATTCAAATATACCCCCAAATATCTCTTTCCCTTTGTCATTATCAAAAAGAAATAAATCATCAAGTTATATCTCTCCCCCTTTGTCATGAACACAAAATAATTCATATCAATTTAGTTGGAGTTAGTTATCTCACCCCATTTACCAAATTAAAAAATTAAGCACAAAGAATGACATTGGAGCAAGGTTATAACAAAATCACATATAACAAGAAAACAATATAATCATACCTTTGAGATTTGTTACCTACATATTAACATTTTGTTACCAGTAGAAATCTTGATAGCTGTGCTCCTTAGTGTAGATTTGACTTTTGTATTTTCAGAATCAAACATCTCCACTAGCACTCCTTTTGGTCATCCCAATGTTGATGTCTTTAAAGCTCAGGTTAAGAGGATAATTTTTCACTATTTTGGTTGTTCTTGGAAGACTACCATTGGTTATTTGTTCATCTGATTCACTTTCTCACTTTCTGGAATATCAGATTTTGCATTAGAATATTCATCTGATCTGCCTTCTAAAATAGACGGGTCGAACTATCTGGATTTAGGTGTCTGCATGTTTTCCTGGTTCATCTATTTTTTTCTTCTGATGCAGACGGCTTAGGCTGTCTAGATTGAGTTGTCTTCTTTCCAAATTCCAGATCTCTTAACAGTATTCCTGCAAAGTCTCCATCCTCTTCTTTTGACAGATCAAGGTCAAAATTATCAAATAAAATATAAACATATTCATCAACCTTATATCAAGATTATCATGTGTATTAAATATGGAACATTTGACATGATGTTATGAACCCTTGTAGCACGAAATCCATAGAGTTTTTATAATAATATATCTAATTAAAACTCTATTTAAAAAACAACATGAGGTACTTACAGATTCTGCCAAATAATTTATAGGTAACTTACTCTCTCAAGGTAAAGAATCATCCATCTCCTTTTTGATCTTGAGACACCTACAAAACAAACAAATAATCTCTATCTTTTTGGTACCCAAATCTTCTTGGGTCCTTTTGGGTTAGTAGCATATAAATCACTTTTCTTTACCCAAATTTGTTTTATTCTAATTTTATTATAATTAGAATCAAAATGACCTTTAAAACCACATTTTTTACAAGTAACAAATGGTGAACAATAAAGTGGTTTATGCCTTGATTTACTATTAATCATTCTAATATTAGTATTAATCTTATTTTCTACATTTTTAATAGGATTATACCCAATTCCTTGTTTATCAAGACTAGACCTTTGTGCCCCTAACATAACATTTAGGTTCTCTTCTCCTTGCACAAATTTAGCAAGATCATTTTTTAAAGATGCTATTTCTACATTTGTTACACTATCATCATGTTGCATATTCATCATTTTTCCATTATAAAAAGCATCTATGCATACATCTCTCATTTTTAATTTTCCTTTTAAAATTTGATTTTCATTTGAAAGATATTCATTTTCTTTCTTTTCTTCAATAAGTAATTCAACTTCATTCATTAGCTCATTCACGCAGTTCTTAAAATAAGCAGTTTTCTTTTTAAGCTTTTGATTTTCATTTAGCAAAGCAAGATAATCAGATGTAGATATTTCAAAATTTTCATGAAAATTCGTTACCTCAAGTTGATCATCGTCTTCTAGTTCCATGAAACATAATTGGCCAATTTGTTCATCTTGTTCTGTTTTAGACTTGCTCGTTGGAGTTGAGCTACCTTTTTGATTATTCCTTTCTTTCTTTCTTTGAAGTAGTCTCTCGAGTTTTCTTGAGAGCATTTCAATTTCTTCATCAAAATCTTCATCATTGCCTTCTATGTAGCTTTCAGCTTGTAGAGCCAAGGTCTTCTTCTTAGGTGCCTCATCTTCTTCATCATACAATTTTAGTTGGTTTTCAAACTCTCCAAGTTCTCCAAATAAGGTAAGAGTTTCCATTGTGCTGATTGTGACTGAGTCTTGAAGTGTAGTAACCTTTGGTGCGAATCGCTTTGACATGACTCTAAGAAGCTTTCGGTTGATTTCCTTTTGATCAATCTTTCGTCCGAGCATGCTTTGAGAATTCATTAGAGTGAGGAATCTCGCTTAGGCATCTCTAATTGATTCATTTTTCTCCAATTTGAATAGTTCGTATTCGTGCATTAGCATGCTCAGCTTGACCTCCTTCACTTTAGTAGTACCTTTGTGGCTCATGATGACTGTGTCCCAAATTTCCTTAACTGTAGTACAAGAAGAGAATTTATCTATCTCTGACTGAACCATGCCACTTAAAAGTGTATTCATGGCCTTGGAAGCATAAGACACCATATATGATTCGTTTGAATCCATTTCCATTAGATTCTTTGGCCTGCCATCATCATGTCGCGGAATGAGTGGTCCATTTTTGACTACCCACCATTCCCATGGGTCACGGTTCAGATAGATCTTCATTCTGAACTTCCAAAAATTGAAGTTTTCACTTCCTAGCAACATCGGTGGCCTACTTGTGGACTGGCCTTCTTGAAAGTTTAGGTGTGCCATAGGATCTTCCCCTACGACCTACAACGATTAATATTAGTAGAGCCTTGCTCTGATACCAAAAGTAATTCTATGTATGTGCACACCTAGAGGGGGTGAATAGGTGTTTAAGCTAAAAGTGACAAACGGTGAAAACTATTTATAACTTTATGCTACAGGTTTAATTCTGACAGCTACGCCTGTCTGCTTTAGTGTCTGTTCTTCGTTTATTATTATCAGATAGCTAGATCTGTCTGCTTTAGTGTCTAGATAGTGGCGTGAATAACAAAAAAGTGCAAAATGTGAATGACAGTTAAAGAGATAAACATAAGTAAAAACCACAACGAGATTGTTACGTGGTTCAGCCCCTATCCTCCAATCTAGTGGCCTAACCACGTCCAATCCCAACTAGGATTGGAGACGCATTTTATTTCAATTTAACTTAAATAAATACAAAATAACTCCCTATTTGAGAAAGCTTTTCGTTGGACAAGACTGCCCCTTCTTGCACCTCTGCAATCCTTCTCACCCCTGAGACCTCTGCACTACTGCAGCCTTGAAAGCTTGTCTACAAACAGATCCTATCAACTCTAGATAGACCAACCCGATACATGGCTTAAACTGAGAACAAGGATATTGATTACAGACTATCAAGTTTCCAGCATAATACAATTTAAGGACAATACAAAAGGGTTGCTGGAAAGAAACTCAGAATCGCTTTTGAATAAAACGTATGAGACTAATTCAAGCTTTTCCAAGTTCTATCTCCCAATAGCCGAGCAGGAGAGATTTATATAGTAGAGCTTCCAATAGATATGAGATGGCTGATTCCATGAATTCCTCAGTCACAAGAAATCAGCATCAAATCAATAGATATATTATTTCCTTGATAAGCTCAACCGAAGAGATATGATATCAATCATATGATATGAAGGGATACGAAAATTATGGTTTGTTAACAATATACTATATTTAGAGTATATACCTTTTGAAGCTTCTAGAACAAATTTGAATCAACTAATCAGTTGACCAAATGTCATTCCCTGTCAATCAATTGAGATGAGATTACAGCAATCATGCAATATAGATTTATATGGACTGTTATATGTTACCATAATGTCCACCCACAATCCATGCATATAATACTATATACTAATGTCCACCCACAATCCATGCATATAATATTATATACTGCCAATATTCATGCATATTAATCAACCATAATCCATGCAGTCACGAAATTTTGTTATCATTCAAAAACATCAATTATGTAATGACTAACATTCTCCCCCTTTTTGATGATGACAAAATAAGGGCAATATGCTTAAATTAGTCATCATTCAAAACATCATAAAATCAAAAACCAACATTCTCCCTTTTTTGATGATGACAATTTATGCACCACTTTAATCAACATGCTCCCCCTAAGTATATGACTCCCCCTAAATTTATGCATATCAATGAGCAAAAGAAAATGACTTTATCTAGATAACCATCATTACATATTCCAGCACAATATAATATCTCAATATCGACATGAATACCAATTCAAATTAATTCAAATATACCCCCAAATATCTCTTTCCCTTTGTCATTATCAAAAAGAAATAAATCATCAAGTTATATCTCTCCCCCTTTGTCATGAACACAAAATAATTCATATCAATTTAGTTGGAGTTAGTTATCTCACCCCATTTACCAAATTAAAAAATTAAGCACAAAGAATGACATTGGAGCAAGGTTATAACAAAATCACATATAACAAGAAAACAATATAATCATACCTTTGAGATTTGTTACCTACATATTAACATTTTGTTACCAGTAGAAATCTTGATAGCTGTGCTCCTTAGTGTAGATTTGACTTTTGTATTTTCAGAATCAAACATCTCCACTAGCACTCCTTTTGGTCATCCCAATGTTGATGTCTTTAAAGCTCAGGTTAAGAGGATAATTTTTCACTATTTTGGTTGTTCTTGGAAGACTACCATTGGTTATTTGTTCATCTGATTCACTTTCTCACTTTCTGGAATATCAGATTTTGCATTAGAATATTCATCTGATCTGCCTTCTAAAATAGACGGGTCGAACTATCTGGATTTAGGTGTCTGCATGTTTTCCTGGTTCATCTATTTTTTTCTTCTGATGCAGACGGCTTAGGCTGTCTAGATTGAGTTGTCTTCTTTCCAAATTCCAGATCTCTTAACAGTATTCCTGCAAAGTCTCCATCCTCTTCTTTTGACAGATCAAGGTCAAAATTATCAAATAAAATATAAACATATTCATCAACCTTATATCAAGATTATCATGTGTATTAAATATGGAACATTTGACATGATGTTATGAACCCTTGTAGCACGAAATCCATAGAGTTTTTATAATAATATATCTAATTAAAACTCTATTTAAAAAACAACATGAGGTACTTACAGATTCTGCCAAATAATTTATAGGTAACTTACTCTCTCAAGGTAAAGAATCATCCATCTCCTTTTTGATCTTGAGACACCTACAAAACAAACAAATAATCTCTATCTTTTTGGTACCCAAATCTTCTTGGGTCCTTTTGGGTTAGTAGCATATAAATCACTTTTCTTTACCCAAATTTGTTTTATTCTAATTTTATTATAATTAGAATCAAAATGACCTTTAAAACCACATTTTTTACAAGTAACAAATGGTGAACAATAAAGTGGTTTATGCCTTGATTTACTATTAATCATTCTAATATTAGTATTAATCTTATTTTCTACATTTTTAATAGGATTATACCCAATTCCTTGTTTATCAAGACTAGACCTTTGTGCCCCTAACATAACATTTAGGTTCTCTTCTCCTTGCACAAATTTAGCAAGATCATTTTTTAAAGATGCTATTTCTACATTTGTTACACTATCATCATGTTGCATATTCATCATTTTTCCATTATTAAAAGCATCTATGCATACATCTCTCATTTTTAATTTTCCTTTTAAAATTTGATTTTCATTTGAAAGATATTCATTTTCTTTCTTTTCTTCAATAAGTAATTCAACTTCATTCATTAGCTCATTCACGCAGTTCTTAAAATAAGCAGTTTTCTTTTTAAGCTTTTGATTTTCATTTAGCAAAGCAAGATAATCAGATGTAGATATTTCAAAATTTTCATGAAAATTCGTTACCTCAAGTTGATCATCGTCTTCTAGTTCCATGAAACATAATTGGCCAATTTTTTCATCTTGTTCTGTTTTAGACTTGCTCGTTGGAGTTGAGCTACCTTTTTGATTATTCCTTTCTTTCTTTCTTTGAAGTAGTCTCTCGAGTTTTCTTGAGAGCATTTCAATTTCTTCATCAAAATCTTCATCATTGCCTTCTATGTAGCTTTCAGCTTGTAGAGCCAAGGTCTTCTTCTTAGGTGCCTCATCTTCTTCATCATACAATTTTAGTTGGTTTTCAAACTCTCCAAGTTCTCCAAATAAGGTAAGAGTTTCCATTGTGCTGATTGTGACTGAGTCTTGAAGTGTAGTAACCTTTGGTGCGAATCGCTTTGACATGACTCTAAGAAGCTTTCGGTTGATTTCCTTTTGATCAATCTTTCGTCCGAGCATGCTTTGAGAATTCATTAGAGTGAGGAATCTCGCTTAGGCATCTCTAATTGATTCATTTTTCTCCAATTTGAATAGTTCGTATTCGTGCATTAGCATGCTCAGCTTGACCTCCTTCACTTTAGTAGTACCTTTGTGGCTCATGATGACTGTGTCCCAAATTTCCTTAACTGTAGTACAAGAAGAGAATTTATCTATCTCTGACTGAACCATGCCACTTAAAAGTGTATTCATGGCCTTGGAAGCATAAGACACCATATATGATTCGTTTGAATCCATTTCCATTAGATTCTTTGGCCTGCCATCATCATGTCGCGGAATGAGTGGTCCATTTTTGACTACCCACCATTCCCATGGGTCACGGTTCAGATAGATCTTCATTCTGAACTTCCAAAAATTGAAGTTTTCACTTCCTAGCAACATCGGTGGCCTACTTGTGGACTGGCCTTCTTGAAAGTTTAGGTGTGCCATAGGATCTTCCCCTACGACCTACAACGATTAATATTAGTAGAGCCTTGCTCTGATACCAAAAGTAATTCTATGTATGTGCACACCTAGAGGGGGTGAATAGGTGTTTAAGCTAAAAGTGACAAACGGTGAAAACTATTTATAACTTTATGCTACAGGTTTAATTCTGACAGCTACGCCTGTCTGCTTTAGTGTCTGTTCTTCGTTTATTATTATCAGATAGCTAGATCTGTCTGCTTTAGTGTCTAGATAGTGGCGTGAATAACAAAAAAGTGCAAAATGTGAATGACAGTTAAAGAGATAAACATAAGTAAAAACCACAACGAGATTGTTACGTGGTTCAGCCCCTATCCTCCAATCTAGTGGCCTAACCACGTCCAATCCCAACTAGGATTGGAGACGCATTTTATTTCAATTTAACTTAAATAAATACAAAATAACTCCCTATTTGAGAAAGCTTTTCGTTGGACAAGACTGCCCCTTCTTGCACCTCTGCAATCCTTCTCACCCCTGAGACCTCTGCACTACTGCAGCCTTGAAAGCTTGTCTACAAACAGATCCTATCAACTCTAGATAGACCAACCCGATACATGGCTTAAACTGAGAACAAGGATATTGATTACAGACTATCAAGTTTCCAGCATAATACAATTTAAGGACAATACAAAAGGGTTGCTGGAAAGAAACTCAGAATCGCTTTTGAATAAAACGTATGAGACTAATTCAAGCTTTTCCAAGTTCTATCTCCCAATAGCCGAGCAGGAGAGATTTATATAGTAGAGCTTCCAATAGATATGAGATGGCTGATTCCATGAATTCCTCAGTCACAAGAAATCAGCATCAAATCAATAGATATATTATTTCCTTGATAAGCTCAACCGAAGAGATATGATATCAATCATATGATATGAAGGGATACGAAAATTATGGTTTGTTAACAATATACTATATTTAGAGTATATACCTTTTGAAGCTTCTAGAACAAATTTGAATCAACTAATCAGTTGACCAAATGTCATTCCCTGTCAATCAATTGAGATGAGATTACAGCAATCATGCAATATAGATTTATATGGACTGTTATATGTTACCATAATGTCCACCCACAATCCATGCATATAATACTATATACTAATGTCCACCCACAATCCATGCATATAATATTATATACTGCCAATATTCATGCATATTAATCAACCATAATCCATGCAGTCACGAAATTTTGTTATCATTCAAAAACATCAATTATGTAATGACTAACATTCTCCCCCTTTTTGATGATGACAAAATAAGGGCAATATGCTTAAATTAGTCATCATTCAAAACATCATAAAATCAAAAACCAACATTCTCCCTTTTTTGATGATGACAATTTATGCACCACTTTAATCAACATGCTCCCCCTAAGTATATGACTCCCCCTAAATTTATGCATATCAATGAGCAAAAGAAAATGACTTTATCTAGATAACCATCATTACATATTCCAGCACAATATAATATCTCAATATCGACATGAATACCAATTCAAATTAATTCAAATATACCCCCAAATATCTCTTTCCCTTTGTCATTATCAAAAAGAAATAAATCATCAAGTTATATCTCTCCCCCTTTGTCATGAACACAAAATAATTTATATCAATTTAGTTGGAGTTAGTTATCTCACCCCATTTACCAAATTAAAAAATTAAGCACAAAGAATGACATTGGAGCAAGGTTATAACAAAATCACATATAACAAGAAAACAATATAATCATACCTTTGAGATTTGTTACCTACATATTAACATTTTGTTACCAGTAGAAATCTTGATAGCTGTGCTCCTTAGTGTAGATTTGACTTTTGTATTTTCAGAATCAAACATCTCCACTAGCACTCCTTTTGGTCATCCCAATGTTGATGTCTTTAAAGCTCAGGTTAAGAGGATAATTTTTCACTATTTTGGTTGTTCTTGGAAGACTACCATTGGTTATTTGTTCATCTGATTCACTTTCTCACTTTCTGGAATATCAGATTTTGCATTAGAATATTCATCTGATCTGCCTTCTAAAATAGACGGGTCGAACTATCTGGATTTAGGTGTCTGCATGTTTTCCTGGTTCATCTATTTTTTTCTTCTGATGCAGACGGCTTAGGCTGTCTAGATTGAGTTGTCTTCTTTCCAAATTCCAGATCTCTTAACAGTATTCCTGCAAAGTCTCCATCCTCTTCTTTTGACAGATCAAGGTCAAAATTATCAAATAAAATATAAACATATTCATCAACCTTATATCAAGATTATCATGTGTATTAAATATGGAACATTTGACATGATGTTATGAACCCTTGTAGCACGAAATCCATAGAGTTTTTATAATAATATATCTAATTAAAACTCTATTTAAAAAACAACATGAGGTACTTACAGATTCTGCCAAATAATTTATAGGTAACTTACTCTCTCAAGGTAAAGAATCATCCATCTCCTTTTTGATCTTGAGACACCTACAAAACAAACAAATAATCTCTATCTTTTTGGTACCCAAATCTTCTTGGGTCCTTTTGGGTTAGTAGCATATAAATCACTTTTCTTTACCCAAATTTGTTTTATTCTAATTTTATTATAATTAGAATCAAAATGACCTTTAAAACCACATTTTTTACAAGTAACAAATGGTGAACAATAAAGTGGTTTATGCCTTGATTTACTATTAATCATTCTAATATTAGTATTAATCTTATTTTCTACATTTTTAATAGGATTATACCCAATTCCTTGTTTATCAAGACTAGACCTTTGTGCCCCTAACATAACATTTAGGTTCTCTTCTCCTTGCACAAATTTAGCAAGATCATTTTTTAAAGATGCTATTTCTACATTTGTTACACTATCATCATGTTGCATATTCATCATTTTTCCATTATTAAAAGCATCTATGCATACATCTCTCATTTTTAATTTTCCTTTTAAAATTTGATTTTCATTTGAAAGATATTCATTTTCTTTCTTTTCTTCAATAAGTAATTCAACTTCATTCATTAGCTCATTCACGCAGTTCTTAAAATAAGCAGTTTTCTTTTTAAGCTTTTGATTTTCATTTAGCAAAGCAAGATAATCAGATGTAGATATTTCAAAATTTTCATGAAAATTCGTTACCTCAAGTTGATCATCGTCTTCTAGTTCCATGAAACATAATTGGCCAATTTTTTCATCTTGTTCTGTTTTAGACTTGCTCATTGGAGTTGAGCTACCTTTTTGATTATTCCTTTCTTTCTTTCTTTGAAGTAGTCTCTCGAGTTTTCTTGAGAGCATTTCAATTTCTTCATCAAAATCTTCATCATTGCCTTCTATGTAGCTTTCAGCTTGTAGAGCCAAGGTCTTCTTCTTAGGTGCCTCATCTTCTTCATCATACAATTTTAGTTGGTTTTCAAACTCTCCAAGTTCTCCAAATAAGGTAAGAGTTTCCATTGTGCTGATTGTGACTGAGTCTTGAAGTGTAGTAACCTTTGGTGCGAATCGCTTTGACATGACTCTAAGAAGCTTTCGGTTGATTTCCTTTTGATCAATCTTTCGTCCGAGCATGCTTTGAGAATTCATTAGAGTGAGGAATCTCGCTTAGGCATCTCTAATTGATTCATTTTTCTCCAATTTGAATAGTTCGTATTCGTGCATTAGCATGCTCAGCTTGACCTCCTTCACTTTAGTAGTACCTTTGTGGCTCATGATGACTGTGTCCCAAATTTCCTTAACTGTAGTACAAGAAGAGAATTTATCTATCTCTGACTGAACCATGCCACTTAAAAGTGTATTCATGGCCTTGGAAGCATAAGACACCATATATGATTCGTTTGAATCCATTTCCATTAGATTCTTTGGCCTGCCATCATCATGTCGCGGAATGAGTGGTCCATTTTTGACTACCCACCATTCCCATGGGTCACGGTTCAGATAGATCTTCATTCTGAACTTCCAAAAATTGAAGTTTTCACTTCCTAGCAACATCGGTGGCCTACTTGTGGACTGGCCTTCTTGAAAGTTTAGGTGTGCCATAGGATCTTCCCCTACGACCTACAACGATTAATATTAGTAGAGCCTTGCTCTGATACCAAAAGTAATTCTATGTATGTGCACACCTAGAGGGGGGTGAATAGTGTTTAAGCTAAAAGTGACAAACGGTGAAAACTATTTATAACTTTATGCTACAGGTTTAATTCTGACAGCTACGCCTGTCTGCTTTAGTGTCTGTTCTTCGTTTATTATTATCAGATAGCTAGATCTGTCTGCTTTAGTGTCTAGATAGTGGCGTGAATAACAAAAAAGTGCAAAATGTGAATGACAGTTAAAGAGATAAACATAAGTAAAAACCACAACGAGATTGTTACGTGGTTCAGCCCCTATCCTCCAATCTAGTGGCCTAACCACGTCCAATCCCAACTAGGATTGGAGACGCATTTTATTTCAATTTAACTTAAATAAATACAAAATAACTCCCTATTTGAGAAAGCTTTTCGTTGGACAAGACTGCCCCTTCTTGCACCTCTGCAATCCTTCTCACCCCTGAGACCTCTGCACTACTGCAGCCTTGAAAGCTTGTCTACAAACAGATCCTATCAACTCTAGATAGACCAACCCGATACATGGCTTAAACTGAGAACAAGGATATTGATTACAGACTATCAAGTTTCCAGCATAATACAATTTAAGGACAATACAAAAGGGTTGCTGGAAAGAAACTCAGAATCGCTTTTGAATAAAACGTATGAGACTAATTCAAGCTTTTCCAAGTTCTATCTCCCAATAGCCGAGCAGGAGAGATTTATATAGTAGAGCTTCCAATAGATATGAGATGGCTGATTCCATGAATTCCTCAGTCACAAGAAATCAGCATCAAATCAATAGATATATTATTTCCTTGATAAGCTCAACCGAAGAGATATGATATCAATCATATGATATGAAGGGATACGAAAATTATGGTTTGTTAACAATATACTATATTTAGAGTATATACCTTTTGAAGCTTCTAGAACAAATTTGAATCAACTAATCAGTTGACCAAATGTCATTCCCTGTCAATCAATTGAGATGAGATTACAGCAATCATGCAATATAGATTTACATGGACTGTTATATGTTACCATAATGTCCACCCACAATCCATGCATATAATACTATATACTAATGTCCACCCACAATCCATGCATATAATATTATATACTGCCAATATTCATGCATATTAATCAACCATAATCCATGCAGTCACGAAATTTTGTTATCATTCAAAAACATCAATTATGTAATGACTAACATTCTCCCCCTTTTTGATGATGACAAAATAAGGGCAATATGCTTAAATTAGTCATCATTCAAAACATCATAAAATCAAAAACCAACATTCTCCCCTTTTTTGATGATGACAATTTATGCACCACTTTAATCAACATGCTCCCCCTAAGTATATGACTCCCCCTAAATTTATGCATATCAATGAGCAAAAGAAAATGACTTTATCTAGATAACCATCATTACATATTCCAGCACAATATAATATCTCAATATCGACATGAATACCAATTCAAATTAATTCAAATATACCCCCAAATATCTCTTTCCCTTTGTCATTATCAAAAAGAAATAAATCATCAAGTTATATCTCTCCCCCTTTGTCATGAACACAAAATAATTCATATCAATTTAGTTGGAGTTAGTTATCTCACCCCATTTACCAAATTAAAAAATTAAGCACAAAGAATGACATTGGAGCAAGGTTATAACAAAATCACATATAACAAGAAAACAATATAATCATACCTTTGAGATTTGTTACCTACATATTAACATTTTGTTACCAGTGGAAATCTTGATAGCTGTGCTCCTTAGTGTAGATTTGACTTTTGTATTTTCAGAATCAAACATCTCCACTAGCACTCCTTTTGGTCATCCCAATGTTGATGTCTTTAAAGCTCAGGTTAAGAGGATAATTTTTCACTATTTTGGTTGTTCTTGGAAGACTACCATTGGTTATTTGTTCATCTGATTCACTTTCTCACTTTCTGGAATATCAGATTTTGCATTAGAATATTCATCTGATCTGCCTTCTAAAATAGACGGGTCGAACTATCTGGATTTAGGTGTCTGCATGTTTTCCTGGTTCATCTATTTTTTTCTTCTGATGCAGACGGCTTAGGCTGTCTAGATTGAGTTGTCTTCTTTCCAAATTCCAGATCTCTTAACAGTATTCCTGCAAAGTCTCCATCCTCTTCTTTTGACAGATCAAGGTCAAAATTATCAAATAAAATATAAACATATTCATCAACCTTATATCAAGATTATCATGTGTATTAAATATGGAACATTTGACATGATGTTATGAACCCTTGTAGCACGAAATCCATAGAGTTTTTATAATAATATATCTAATTAAAACTCTATTTAAAAAACAACATGAGGTACTTACAGATTCTGCCAAATAATTTATAGGTAACTTACTCTCTCAAGGTAAAGAATCATCCATCTCCTTTTTGATCTTGAGACACCTACAAAACAAACAAATAATCTCTATCTTTTTGGTACCCAAATCTTCTTGGGTCCTTTTGGGTTAGTAGCATATAAATCACTTTTCTTTACCCAAATTTGTTTTATTCTAATTTTATTATAATTAGAATCAAAATGACCTTTAAAACCACATTTTTTACAAGTAACAAATGGTGAACAATAAAGTGGTTTATGCCTTGATTTACTATTAATCATTCTAATATTAGTATTAATCTTATTTTCTACATTTTTAATAGGATTATACCCAATTCCTTGTTTATCAAGACTAGACCTTTGTGCCCCTAACATAACATTTAGGTTCTCTTCTCCTTGCACAAATTTAGCAAGATCATTTTTTAAAGATGCTATTTCTACATTTGTTACACTATCATCATGTTGCATATTCATCATTTTTCCATTATTAAAAGCATCTATGCATACATCTCTCATTTTTAATTTTCCTTTTAAAATTTGATTTTCATTTGAAAGATATTCATTTTCTTTCTTTTCTTCAATAAGTAATTCAACTTCATTCATTAGCTCATTCACGCAGTTCTTAAAATAAGCAGTTTTCTTTTTAAGCTTTTGATTTTCATTTAGCAAAGCAAGATAATCAGATGTAGATATTTCAAAATTTTCATGAAAATTCGTTACCTCAAGTTGATCATCGTCTTCTAGTTCCATGAAACATAATTGGCCAATTTTTTCATCTTGTTCTGTTTTAGACTTGCTCATTGGAGTTGAGCTACCTTTTTGATTATTCCTTTCTTTCTTTCTTTGAAGTAGTCTCTCGAGTTTTCTTGAGAGCATTTCAATTTCTTCATCAAAATCTTCATCATTGCCTTCTATGTAGCTTTCAGCTTGTAGAGCCAAGGTCTTCTTCTTAGGTGCCTCATCTTCTTCATCATACAATTTTAGTTGGTTTTCAAACTCTCCAAGTTCTCCAAATAAGGTAAGAGTTTCCATTGTGCTGATTGTGACTGAGTCTTGAAGTGTAGTAACCTTTGGTGCGAATCGCTTTGACATGACTCTAAGAAGCTTTCGGTTGATTTCCTTTTGATCAATCTTTCGTCCGAGCATGCTTTGAGAATTCATTAGAGTGAGGAATCTCGCTTAGGCATCTCTAATTGATTCATTTTTCTCCAATTTGAATAGTTCGTATTCGTGCATTAGCATGCTCAGCTTGACCTCCTTCACTTTAGTAGTACCTTTGTGGCTCATGATGACTGTGTCCCAAATTTCCTTAACTGTAGTACAAGAAGAGAATTTATCTATCTCTGACTGAACCATGCCACTTAAAAGTGTATTCATGGCCTTGGAAGCATAAGACACCATATATGATTCGTTTGAATCCATTTCCATTAGATTCTTTGGCCTGCCATCATCATGTCGCGGAATGAGTGGTCCATTTTTGACTACCCACCATTCCCATGGGTCACGGTTCAGATAGATCTTCATTCTGAACTTCCAAAAATTGAAGTTTTCACTTCCTAGCAACATCGGTGGCCTACTTGTGGACTGGCCTTCTTGAAAGTTTAGGTGTGCCATAGGATCTTCCCCTACGACCTACAACGATTAATATTAGTAGAGCCTTGCTCTGATACCAAAAGTAATTCTATGTATGTGCACACCTAGAGGGGGGTGAATAGGTGTTTAAGCTAAAAGTGACAAACGGTGAAAACTATTTATAACTTTATGCTACAGGTTTAATTCTGACAGCTACGCCTGTCTGCTTTAGTGTCTGTTCTTCGTTTATTATTATCAGATAGCTAGATCTGTCTGCTTTAGTGTCTAGATAGTGGCGTGAATAACAAAAAAGTGCAAAATGTGAATGACAGTTAAAGAGATAAACATAAGTAAAAACCACAACGAGATTGTTACGTGGTTCAGCCCCTATCCTCCAATCTAGTGGCCTAACCACGTCCAATCCCAACTAGGATTGGAGACGCATTTTATTTCAATTTAACTTAAATAAATACAAAATAACTCCCTATTTGAGAAAGCTTTTCGTTGGACAAGACTGCCCCTTCTTGCACCTCTGCAATCCTTCTCACCCCTGAGACCTCTGCACTACTGCAGCCTTGAAAGCTTGTCTACAAACAGATCCTATCAACTCTAGATAGACCAACCCGATACATGGCTTAAACTGAGAACAAGGATATTGATTACAGACTATCAAGTTTCCAGCATAATACAATTTAAGGACAATACAAAAGGGTTGCTGGAAAGAAACTCAGAATCGCTTTTGAATAAAACGTATGAGACTAATTCAAGCTTTTCCAAGTTCTATCTCCCAATAGCCGAGCAGGAGAGATTTATATAGTAGAGCTTCCAATAGATATGAGATGGCTGATTCCATGAATTCCTCAGTCACAAGAAATCAGCATCAAATCAATAGATATATTATTTCCTTGATAAGCTCAACCGAAGAGATATGATATCAATCATATGATATGAAGGGATACGAAAATTATGGTTTGTTAACAATATACTATATTTAGAGTATATACCTTTTGAAGCTTCTAGAACAAATTTGAATCAACTAATCAGTTGACCAAATGTCATTCCCTGTCAATCAATTGAGATGAGATTACAGCAATCATGCAATATAGATTTACATGGACTGTTATATGTTACCATAATGTCCACCCACAATCCATGCATATAATACTATATACTAATGTCCACCCACAATCCATGCATATAATATTATATACTGCCAATATTCATGCATATTAATCAACCATAATCCATGCAGTCACGAAATTTTGTTATCATTCAAAAACATCAATTATGTAATGACTAACATTCTCCCCCTTTTTGATGATGACAAAATAAGGGCAATATGCTTAAATTAGTCATCATTCAAAACATCATAAAATCAAAAACCAACATTCTCCCCTTTTTTGATGATGACAATTTATGCACCACTTTAATCAACATGCTCCCCCTAAGTATATGACTCCCCCTAAATTTATGCATATCAATGAGCAAAAGAAAATGACTTTATCTAGATAACCATCATTACATATTCCAGCACAATATAATATCTCAATATCGACATGAATACCAATTCAAATTAATTCAAATATACCCCCAAATATCTCTTTCCCTTTGTCATTATCAAAAAGAAATAAATCATCAAGTTATATCTCTCCCCCTTTGTCATGAACACAAAATAATTCATATCAATTTAGTTGGAGTTAGTTATCTCACCCCATTTACCAAATTAAAAAATTAAGCACAAAGAATGACATTGGAGCAAGGTTATAACAAAATCACATATAACAAGAAAACAATATAATCATACCTTTGAGATTTGTTACCTACATATTAACATTTTGTTACCAGTGGAAATCTTGATAGCTGTGCTCCTTAGTGTAGATTTGACTTTTGTATTTTCAGAATCAAACATCTCCACTAGCACTCCTTTTGGTCATCCCAATGTTGTTGTCTTTAAAGCTCAGGTTAAGAGGATAATTTTTCACTATTTTGGTTGTTCTTGGAAGACTACCATTGGTTATTTGTTCATCTGATTCACTTTCTCACTTTCTGGAATATCAGATTTTGCATTAGAATATTCATCTGATCTGCCTTCTAAAATAGACGGGTCGAACTATCTGGATTTAGGTGTCTGCATGTTTTCCTGGTTCATCTATTTTTTTCTTCTGATGCAGACGGCTTAGGCTGTCTAGATTGAGTTGTCTTCTTTCCAAATTCCAGATCTCTTAACAGTATTCCTGCAAAGTCTCCATCCTCTTCTTTTGACAGATCAAGGTCAAAATTATCAAATAAAATATAAACATATTCATCAACCTTATATCAAGATTATCATGTGTATTAAATATGGAACATTTGACATGATGTTATGAACCCTTGTAGCACGAAATCCATAGAGTTTTTATAATAATATATCTAATTAAAACTCTATTTAAAAAACAACATGAGGTACTTACAGATTCTGCCAAATAATTTATAGGTAACTTACTCTCTCAAGGTAAAGAATCATCCATCTCCTTTTTGATCTTGAGACACCTACAAAACAAACAAATAATCTCTATCTTTTTGGTACCCAAATCTTCTTGGGTCCTTTTGGGTTAGTAGCATATAAATCACTTTTCTTTACCCAAATTTGTTTTATTCTAATTTTATTATAATTAGAATCAAAATGACCTTTAAAACCACATTTTTTACAAGTAACAAATGGTGAACAATAAAGTGGTTTATGCCTTGATTTACTATTAATCATTCTAATATTAGTATTAATCTTATTTTCTACATTTTTAATAGGATTATACCCAATTCCTTGTTTATCAAGACTAGACCTTTGTGCCCCTAACATAACATTTAGGCTCTCTTCTCCTTGCACAAATTTAGCAAGATCATTTTTTAAAGATGCTATTTCTACATTTGTTACACTATCATCATGTTGCATATTCATCATTTTTCCATTATTAAAAGCATCTATGCATACATCTCTCATTTTTAATTTTCCTTTTAAAATTTGATTTTCATTTGAAAGATATTCATTTTCTTTCTTTTCTTCAATAAGTAATTCAACTTCATTCATTAGCTCATTCACGCAGTTCTTAAAATAAGCAGTTTTCTTTTTAAGCTTTTGATTTTCATTTAGCAAAGCAAGATAATCAGATGTAGACATTTCAAAATTTTCATGAAAATTCGTTACCTCAAGTTGATCATCGTCTTCTAGTTCCATGAAACATAATTGGCCAATTTTTTCATCTTGTTCTGTTTTAGACTTGCTCATTGGAGTTGAGCTACCTTTTTGATTATTCCTTTCTTTCTTTCTTTGAAGTAGTCTCTCGAGTTTTCTTGAGAGCATTTCAATTTCTTCATCAAAATCTTCATCATTGCCTTCTATGTAGCTTTCAGCTTGTAGAGCCAAGGTCTTCTTCTTAGGTGCCTCATCTTCTTCATCATACAATTTTAGTTGGTTTTCAAACTCTCCAAGTTCTCCAAATAAGGTAAGAGTTTCCATTGTGCTGATTGTGACTGAGTCTTGAAGTGTAGTAACCTTTGGTGCGAATCGCTTTGACATGACTCTAAGAAGCTTTCGGTTGATTTCCTTTTGATCAATCTTTCGTCCGAGCATGCTTTGAGAATTCATTAGAGTGAGGAATCTCGCTTAGGCATCTCTAATTGATTCATTTTTCTCCAATTTGAATAGTTCGTATTCGTGCATTAGCATGCTCAGCTTGACCTCCTTCACTTTAGTAGTACCTTTGTGGCTCATGATGACTGTGTCCCAAATTTCCTTAACTGTAGTACAAGAAGAGAATTTATCTATCTCTGACTGAACCATGCCACTTAAAAGTGTATTCATGGCCTTGGAAGCATAAGACACTATATATGATTCGTTTGAATCCATTTCCATTAGATTCTTTGGCCTGCCATCATCATGTCGCGGAATGAGTGGTCCATTTTTGACTACCCACCATTCCCATGGATCACGGTTCAGATAGATCTTCATTTTGAACTTCCAAAAATTGAAGTTTTCACTTCCTAGCAACATCGGTGGCCTACTTGTGGACTGGCCTTCTTGAAAGTTTAGGTGTGCCATAGGATCTTCCCCTACGACCTACAACGATTAATATTAGTAGAGCCTTGCTCTGATACCAAAAGTAATTCTATGTATGTGCACACCTAGAGGGGGGTGAATAGGTGTTTAAGCTAAAAGTGACAAACGGTGAAAACTATTTATAACTTTATGCTACAGGTTTAATTCAGATAGCTAGACCTGTCTGCTTTAGTGTCTGTTCTTCGTTTATTATTATCAGACAGCTAGACATGTCTGCTTTAGTGTCTGGATAGTGGCATGAATAATAAAAAAGTTCAGAACGTGAATGACAGTTAAAGAGATAAACATAAGTAAAAATCACACCGAGATTTTTACGTGGTTCAGCCCCTATCCTCTAATCTAGCGGCCTAATCCACATCCAATCCCAACTAGGATTGGACACTCTTTTTAATTCAATTTAACTTAATTAAATACAAAATAACTCCCTGTTTGAGAAAGCTTTCCGTTGGACACGACTGCCCCTTCTTGCACCTCTGCAATACTTCTCACCACTGAGACCTCTGCACTACTGCAGCCTTGAAAGCTTGTCTACAAATAGATCCTATCAACTTTAGATAGACCAAGGCGATACACGGCTTAAACTGAGAACAAGGATATTGATTACAGACTATCAAGTTTCCAATATAATATAATTTAAGAACAATACAAAAGGGTTGCTGGAAAGAAACTCAGAATCGCTTTTGAATAAAACGTATAAGACTAATTCAAGCTTTTCCAAGTTCTATCTCCCAATAGCCGAGCAGGAGAGATATATATAGTAGACCTTCCAACAGCTATGAGATGGCTGATTCCATGAATTCCTCAGTCATAAGAAATCAGCACCAAATCAATTGATATATTGTTTCCTTGATAAGCTCAACCGAAGAGATATGATATCAATCATCTGATATGAAGGGATACGAAAGATATGGTGTAACGACCCCAAAATCTATACAATTTAAATCACGACTTCGGTCGTTAACCATACATTCAACCTCTAAATAATACATCATTATTCGATGTTAAACGTAATAAAATTGCGGAATATTTAAAACTTTTATACATTTCCTTCTTTCATGCCCTGAATCGCAACCTTTACATTACATCTCTTTGATTCAATCTTATATCATGAATAGTTACAACAAAATGACTATACAAAGTCTTACATTATAACTAAATATTCATTTACATTGGATAACACAACTTACATTTCAACAACATGTTACGCTCAAAATATGAAATACATTTCTCATAAAACATAAGGAATCTTCGTGAATATAGATCTCTATAACTCACATAGCATGTATCTTTACCTTAAAATCTTGACCTGCAAAAGTGGTTATTTGCAAGAGTGAGCTCGACAGCCCAGCAAAGTCTAACAGTTTTCATGCATCACATAGCACATAATAACATGCTCGACATACATCTCATTAAAGTAACATGGCATACATGCTTTTAATTCACATAACAAATATAAAGATTGAGTTCCTTACTCAATCATCATTACTTAGCCAAAACAATGCAGTCATATATTGACTTTAACATTTCATGATTTCAACATGCATAACATATCATGCAATTTAAAACAGTTCATCAAGTCCACGTAGAAAATAGGAACCGAAAGACTTGCCTTGATCGTTGTTTACCAATAATAGCTTAACAGCTTACAGTTATCTGCACTTCACGTGCCCTACACAATTATATAATCATACACATCAACTATTAGTCACATAACAACACATAGCAATTGTAATGTAAACTCTACTCCACATCTCATAATCTTTCCTATTAATAAATACACAATGGTCAATTAGATTGTGTTAACTTTTCGACTTATGACTCACTATATTTCTTCTTAGTCAAACTCGAAGTTCAAGTGCTTAAGTCTTGCTAGGACTACTTATTGGTTTTATATTAAACTCATTCCATATCTTATAATATCCATTTCAATAGAATTGAAACACTTTTTAAGTTCATTAACACTTGGCACGGCGTTTCGACGTTCAATCGTCACACGCCCGATTTGCCTCTCTTGTGTATGCTTACTATGCTTCTATAACTTATGTAATACATTATTTATTAATGTTAAGCATCATTATATTTACTAAGATTCATGTTTTATAACGTAGGACATCATCTTTTACGGTCTGGAGCACTACACATGCATATGTGCATGCCCGACACCCTCCGATTGCCTCCGAAAACACAACAGTCCTACAGATGACCATTTTGACCTATCCTAATGACCTCAAATTGAAAAACTTAAAGAACGAAAGTTATAGGTCTACTCGTCCTCGTTCTGGATCATCTTGAATCACCTCAATCGGAGTTCGTATGAAGAAGTTATGACCATTTTACTACAGGAGGTCAAAATTGTCCAAGTCAGACTTCTGTCCCCGCGCTGGGGTGCAAGGACTAAGCCAACAAGTGGTGCTGGGGCGCGAGATTGGCGCTGGGGCGCGAATTTCAGTGTTGGGATGCCAGCTTCTGGCGCTGGGGCGCGAATTTTGGCGCAGGGGCGCGATTTTTGACGCTGGGGCTCAAATTTTGGCGCTGGGGCGCCGAAACTTGCAAAACCCAACCACGGAGAACATAACAAAGCTACTGTCTTTATTTTTAACACCAATTAACTCCAATTAACATGTATAACTTATATAAATTACACATATACACACTACCCAACATGGATATACTAGTTTAAATTACTAAACAATAATCACAGAAAACTAAATTCCTTGAAAACCATATTTTAAAACAAAACTCCATGTTTGACATTTGTTAAACACAGTAAATACTGTAATCTCTAATAACCACCAATTTGATTACTTTTAAACTACAATTCTCTGTAGTTCATATCCAATTAACATACCCGACTTTCAATTCTACAATTAGAATACAATCAATTACTAATTTTGTTATCCTACAAAACATGTTCATACTCATATGTTTTTACTGTAAAAACTCTTTTCTTTCTTCTTTTTTTTTTGATCGTAATTCACATAATCACGTACATGTATATCCTCTTCATACAATCACCCTATATGTATATATAGGATATTTATACTATTACAACTTCATAATTTCATACTCAACTATATATATGAATTACCGAACTTTATACTATAAAACACAGTGAATTTCAAAAACACAGAGACTAAGGAATTATACTATAAAAGATATATGTTAAGATTATAATACATACCTTTTGTTGTTAAGAAATTCGTGTTCACCCTTGCTAGTCGCAGACAATCTTGCAACTTCAGACACCTTTTCCTCTCAATTTTTCTCTGATACTTCTCTCTCAAACTCTCTGTAATTCTACTTCTCAGAAAACTTCTATTTTCTTCTTAGGCTTAAGCCAAATACATTATACGTAAAGTAGAACTAACCCCCAAACGCACGTCTTAATTCAAACGCTTAAAACCGACACTACTAATGGCCTTATTAAATTAGCAGTTACCAAATTAATATATATATTATTTATATTATATTATTAATAATTCAAAATTTAAATTCCAAAAGCCATAAGGCTCCGTTTGGCAAAACTCTTTTTAAAGACTTAATATATTTAAGTCTTGTTTGGCAAAATAAATTAAAACTACTTTAATTTATTTTAATAACCATTTATAATATAGTTATTTGTCACACTTCTAATTAATTAAGTTTTCATACTTAATTTAATTAATTCTAATAACAATTCATTGCATAATATAATAATTTATTTAATCATTATAAACTCTCTAACTTAATTATTAAATTAAATTAGATTACTATTTCAAAATAATTACTTTTCTTAACTCATTAATTATTTATTAAACAAATAAATAATCAAATCACATCAAATCAATTAAACAAATACTTATTCAACAATAAACACATCCATTAAATATTTATATAATTCAATAAATATTTAAATATTATAATAAAAATCTGGATTGTTACATCATTCCCTCCTTACAAGGATTCTGTCCTCAGAATCACAACTCAAGCCACTCATTCCTAACAATCTTCCCTACTTACAAAAATTTTGTCCCCAGAATCGAAGACACAAATTACACAAATAACTCAGAGAAATCTTTCATCATTTTATCTAAATATAGATTTTATATTTTCTACTACATTCATTACCTAACAAATTCTAGGTTTTATTTCATAACTTTTATTTGAACTCAATTATATTTTGAGTATTATATATCTTTTAACCCATTCATTTCCTTTTCTAAGGATCGTTATCACAAACACTCGGGAATCGCTATCATTAACACTCGGGATATTACATTCACCATTTCTTCTAAGAATTTCGTCCTCAAAATTTTACTTATTAATTTTTATTCATTCATTCTATCAAAGTAGATTTTACATCACTACTTCATTCATTCATTGGTTTCTATAACCACTTTCTTTCCACAAAGATCATTCTACAATTATTAACTTTTCTATTAAAAGTTTCACATTATTCTTTAATAACTCATCTACTTCTCACTTCAAAATCTCTTTTCTCACTTATTCAACATATTCATCATTCAGTGTCGCATTATACGACTTACTTCTTTGTAAGGAATATTTTCCTTTTTCACTTCCATCTTGCAGAATAACAAGAATCTTCCACAATTGTTCAATAATTGGGAAGTAGTTTGAATCACTCAGGAATTTAAAAGATTCCAAATCATACTGAGGGTCATAAGACCACGAACTATGTCCACAGTTGCAAGTAATCTTTCAACTTCAACTTTAACAGTCATAAGACTATAAGGACCCCCGTACTTAGGGTGTTAAGCCCTTCGTACGATGTATTGTGCACAAACATTTAAACGCTATGCATATGTCCATAGTTATAAGTAATCTTTCAACTTAAACTTTAACAGTCATAAGACTATAGGGACTCCTCGTACTAGGGTGATCAGCCCTTCGTACAATGTATTGTGCACAAACATGTCAACGCCTCCGGGTAATCCCCTATAAAAGGGTTGTTCATCTCAGCTTTTCAACATCTGAATCCGCACCAAAACAATTTGGTTTGGCATAACTTCTCAAGAAACTCTTGAATTTCATGAACATCTTTCAATATTCGTCTAGCTGAATCAAATAGCATAGACTTCTACAACAATTTGAACGACAATCGAAATATACATATATATATATATATACTCATATCTTAAAGAAATCTCAAAAATCTTTTTATGACGTCATGATACCGCACTGTATTTACAGTCCGTTGAGGATTCTGTCATTTGGTGACTTTATCATACTACATCATACCATTGTGGGCTGACGATCCTTAGATCACATCCAACACTAGGTAATACTGCATTGATGACTCCATCGTTTTTATCATCTTTGCACCAGGTTACATGATGCATTAATGATATAAAATATATTTTGATATATTGCAAATCATTTTTGTCTAGCCGAAGTAATTATCATAGACATACGAATAACAGTATTGTTGTTAAAACTCATTGGTTCCATCATTTGATCCAATATTTTTCAAGAAAATAAAAGTGTAAACATCAGCACGAAGTCAATAAATTTCGAAAGTCTAGCATAGCTAGTAGATTTAGAATACCCATGCTTCCACCATCAACTCCACTTTCTAATAATGATCCATTGCTTAATAGGTCTATCTATTCCTATCATCCTCAATACTCCATTCACACTTAATTATACCCTAGTTCATCAAACTTACCACACGTTATGAGTTCAAGAACTTGCCACAATCATATGAGTTTAAGAACTTATCCTAGTCAGACCATAGGCGTCCATTCGCTGAGGGGTTCAAAAACATACCATATAATTATGAGTCACGAACCTATCATAAGTATGAGTTTTAAGAACTCGCACTTAACCTTATAATATTCTCTAACTATACTCTACCTATCTGTTATACACATGAGAAAAGAATCACCTTCTCAACAGGCATATAGCAAATAGCGCGACACAAATATTCCAATGATTATCAATGTGATAAATTGAGTGTAAGTACAAAACCCTCGCCCATACAAAGGTTTGTACAACTTAGCCATCACATGAGTACTCAATTGAAATCCCACCTAACTCTATCTTTCTTTTAACTTGCTCTTTGCTCGATACGAATTCCTCATATCACATCATCTATAACTCCTCATGAGTTATCACGTACTATTTCATAGTACACCATCTTCATAGCATTAAGCTATAATCATTCAAACATTACAGACCATCATTCTTTTATAACTTAAAGAGATCACGTCGTGACCTTATTCTATAATCATCTCTCTTAAAATTCTTTTGTTAACTCGTGATCGTTTTGTTTTACGATTCTCATTCTTTCTCTTTTTCATCATTTACGACATTATTTGTTATCTTGGCTTTTGGAGTTAGGAAACTCCCATTTCTTATCTTTATATCTCTTCAAGATTCTTCTTTGAATCTTCTTGTTTATATAATAATTCTTCCTTTAAGAATTCTAACTTCATTTACATCGCTTAACATTTCATTCGAGTTCTAAACTTTCATCATACACATCCATTCTCTACACTTGGTACACATCGAGTCTCTAATAGTTTCAGTATGGTACGCTGAGTGGTTTCCCACAAACAACCAACAAACTAGGTTCCGAGTTGCTAGTTCGTATATACCTCCGCTCTATGAAGGAATCGTTTAGCCCAGATACCATACATCAACTACTAAAGAGTACAATTGCACCATACTTAGATATAACTCTCTTTTCTTAACTTCTTTATCATTCTCTTTTTATAGACATTGTCTATTTATTATCACCTTACATCCTTATTATTGGAGTTGAGTAACCCCACATTCATACTCCTGATAACTTTGCGAGATTCTTCTTTGAATCCTTTTACGCAAGTTTAAATCCCTTCTTTATAAATTTCTTAAATTACTTCTTATTGTTCAAACTCTATCTGAGCTTATTCATTCTTTATCTTCACCTCTCTTCTCTAAGGTTATTGCCTACGGTACTCCTACCTAAGGTTTATAACCTACAGCTTTGATACCAACTGTAACGACCCCAAAATCTATACAATTTAAATCACGGCTTCGGTCGTTAACCATACATTCAACCTCTAAATAATACATCATTATTCGATGTTAAACGTAATAAAATTGCGGAATATTTAAAACTTTTATACATTTCCTTCTTTCATGCCCTGAATCGCAACCTTTACATTACATCTCTTTGATTCAATCTTATATCATGAATAGTTACAACAAAATGACTATACAAAGTCTTACATTATAACTAAATATTCATGTACATTGGATAACACAACTTACATTTCAACAACATGTTACGTTCAAAATATGAAATACATTTCTCATAAAACATAAGGAATCTTCGTGAATATAGATCTCTATAACTCACATAGCATGTATCTTTACCTTAAAATCTTGACCTACAAAAGTGGTTATTTACAAGAGTGAGCTCGACAGCCCAGCAAAGTCTAACAGTTTTCATGCATCACATAGCACATAATAACATGCTCGACATACATCTCATTAAAGTAACATGGCATACATGCTTTTAATTCACATAACAAATATAAAGATTGAGTTCCTTACTCAATCATCATTACTTAGCCAAAACAATGCAGTCATATATTGACTTTAACATTTCATGATTTCAACATGCATAACATATCATGCAATTTAAAACAGTTCATCAAGTCCACGTAGAAAATAGGAACCGAAAGACTTGCCTTGATCGTTGTTTACCAATAATAGCTTAACAGCTTACAGTTATCTGCACTTCACGTGCCCTACACAATTATATAATCATACACATCAACTATTAGTCACATAACAACACATAGCAATTGTAATGTAAACTCTACTCCACATCTCATAATCTTTCCTATTAATAAATACACAATGGTCAATTAGATTGTGTTAACTTTTCGACTTATGACTCACTATATTTCTTCTTAGTCAAACTCGAAGTTCAAGTGCTTAAGTCTTGCTAGGACTACTTATTGGTTTTATATTAAACTCATTCCATATCTTATAATATCCATTTCAATGGAATTGAAACACTTTTTAAGTTCATTAACACTTGGCACGGCGTTTCGACGTTCAATCGTCACACGCCCGATTTGCCTCTCTTGTGTATGCTTACTATGCTTCTATAACTTATGTAATACATTATTTATTAATGTTAAGCATCATTATATTTACTAAGATTCATGTTTTATAACGTAGGACATCATCTTTTACGGTCTGGAGCACTACACATGCATATGTGCATGCCCGACACCCTCTGATTGCCACCGAAAACACAACAGTCCTACAGATGACCATTTTGACCTATCCTAATGACCTCAAATTGAAAAACTTAAAGAACGAAAGTTATAGGTCTACTCGTCCTCGTTCCGAATGATCTTGAATAACCTCAATCGGAGTTCGTATGAGGAAGTTATGACCATTTTACTACAGGAGGTCAAAACTGTCCAAGTCAGACTTCTGTCCCCGCGCTGGGGCGCGAGGACTAAGCCAACAAGTGGCGCTGGGGCGCGAGATTGGCGCTAGGGCGCGAATTTCAGCGCTGGGAAGCCAACTTCTGGCGCTGGGGCGCGAATTTTGGCGCCGGGGCGCGATTTTTGACGCTGGGGCTCAAATTTTGGCGCTGGGGCGCCGAAACTTGCAAAACCCAACCACGGAGAACATAACAAAGCTACTGTCTTTATTTTTAACACCAATTAACCCCAATTAACATGTATAACTTATATAAATTACACATATACACACTACCCAACATGCATATACTAGTTTAAATTACTAAACAATAATCACAGAAAACTAAATTCCTTGAAAATCATATTTTAAAACAAAACTCCATGTTTGACATTTGTTAAACACAGTGAATACTGTAATCTCTAATAACCACCAATTTGATTACTTTTAAACTACAATTCTCTGTAGTTCATATCCAATTAACATACCCGACTTTCAATTCTACAATTAGAATACAATCAATTACTAATTTTGTTATCCTACAAAACATGTTCATACTCATATGTTTTTACTGTAAAAACTATTTTCTTTCTTTCTTTTTTTTTTTGATCGTAATTCACATAATCACGTACATGTATATCCTCTTCATACAATCACCCTATATGTATATATAGGATATTTATACTATTACAACTTCATAATTTCATACTCAACTATATATATGAATTACCGAACTTTATACTATAAAACACAGTGAATTTCAAAAACACAGAGACTAAGGAATTATACTATAAAAGATATATGTTAAGATTATAATACATACCTTTTGTTGTTAAGAAGTTCGTGTTAACCCTTGCTAGTCGCAGACAATCTTGCAACTTCAGACACCTTTTCCTCTCAATTTTTCTCTGATACTTCTCTCTCAAACTCTCTGTAATTCTACTTCTCAGAAAACTTCTATTTTCTTCTTAGGCTTAAGCCAAATACATTATACGTAAAGTAGAACTAACCCCCAAACGCACGTCTTAATTCAAACGCTTAAAACCGACACTACTAATGGCCTTATTAAATTAGCAGTTACCAACTTAATATATATATATTATTTATATTATATTATTAATAATTCAAAATTTAAATTCCAAAAGCCATAAGGCTCCGTTTGGCAAAACTCTTTTTAAAGACTTAATATATTTAAGTCTTGTTTGACAAAATAAATTAAAACTACTTTAATTTATTTTAATAACCATTTATAATATAGGTATTTGTCACACTTCTAATTAATTAAGTTTTCATACTTAATTTAATTAATTCTAATAACAATTCATTGCATAATATAATAATTTATTTAATCATTATAAACTCTCTAACTTAATTATTAAATTAAATTAGATTACTATTTCAAAATAATTACTTTTCTTAACTCATTAATTATTTATTAAACAAATAAATAATCAAATCACATCAAATCAATTAAACAAATACTTATTCAACAATAAACACATCCATTAAATATTTATATAATTCAATAAATATTTAAATATTATAATAAAAATCTGGATTGTTACATATGGTTTGTTAACAATATACTATATTTAGAGCATATACCTTTTGAAGCTTCTAGAACAAATTTGAATCAACTAATCAGTTGACTAAATTTCATTCCCTGTCAATCAATTGAGATGAGATTACAGCAATCATGCAATATAGATTTATATGGACTGTTATATGTTACCATAATGTCCACCCACAATCCATACATATAATATTATATACTAATGTCCACCCATAATCCATGCATATAATATTATATACTGCCAATATTCATGCATATTAATCAACCATAATCCATGCAGTCACGAAATTTTGTTATCATTCAAAAACATCAATTATGCAATGACTAACAATCGTTTCCACCTTCCGCGATAATTGCCTTATCTAGTACAGCCGCAATTGTGTTCCATTGGAACATTGAAACCTTGATATAAAGCCAGGGTTTCAATCCTTGTTCGAACCTTCTCGCTTTACGCTCGTCGGTATTGACTTGATATGTGGCAAACCTTGCCAACTTGTTAAACTTCGAAGCATATTCTGGCACCGTCATTGTTCCTTGCTTTAACTCCAGAAATTGCACTTCCAACTTATTTTGAGAACTCGCTGGAAAGTACATTTCAAAGAACATCTCATTAAATCTATCCCACGCTATCACTCCTTGTCCCCCACGAACCTTATTTGCCTGCCACCAGTAGCTAGCTTCAGACTTCAGCATGAACGTTGTGAACGCAGTCTTCTGATCCTCGTTAACTCTAACAACGTCGAACACTTTCTCCATTTCCATGATCCAGGTTTGGGCTTCCACTGGATTCATAGACCCTTGAAACTCTGGCGGTCCAACAACTTTGAATTCCTTAAAGGTCGTGACTTGAGCTTGCGGTTGATTCGCAAGTGCACCCGTCAACAGAGTTACCAATTGCTAAAATGGATTAGCGTTGGTCTCGTTGTTATTATTAGTAGACCCCTCAGGAGGTGCTTCCTGACATGGTTGTCTTCTTCTTGGAGGCATTTTCTGTCAAATATGCGCTTGATTAGATCATTACTCAACTTCTTGGGTATTTGAAGTTTAACTTAAACATTCCAAGATTAAAGCTTTAACACATAACATTTTAAATAAACTCTAATATTTTATTTATTCATAACGTTTAAAGCATGTTAAGTATAGCATAACCGCTATTAACATTCACTTTCCTGAACTAAACAAGTTTTAGGATTACATACTCATACTATCCCTTTATTCATCTCAAAATAAAGGATTCACAATTTATTTATTAACATAATTAACAGCATACTATTATCACTCTTATTTCTATTTACGCATATTAAGACATCGTAAGGCTTCTCGACGTTCCTCCTCCATAATACGATATGTTATTCTACGATCCATCACGAACCACTACGAGTCCTCAAATTGAGGTGGATAATAATAGACTCGATCATGGGCCATATCAATCGCCGAATTAAAAGAGTAATCCATCTCCTTCATCTTAGCTTTCTTCACTTGGACCTTAGCCGCAGCACGGTCTGCACGTTGAGTCGCCTTCATCCAAGCATCCTCTGCTCTTGCACGCTTAGCTGATTCCTCTTTAAAGTCATTTTTTAATTTCTTCATGTCAGTCTTCATCTTCTCGTTTATCGCCAACAGGTCTTCTTGCTGACCCTTGGTATGAACTAGGTCCCACTCCGTGTTTCCATGTTTTGAGTCAAGTTCATGTATCTCCGCATCCTTCTGCTCCATCGAAGCATTATGCATCTCAACCATCTCATTCAGCTCCTCAACTTCGTCCTGTAACTCTATGTTACGGTCATACAGAGCATCATACATCTCAGCCGATATGGAGTTTGGTGGAAACTCCTCAGGATCCTCTTCCTCATCATCCTCCGAACTATCCTCCTCAGGATCGGTCACAAGCTCATCCTCCTAGATCAACTGCTTCTGCACTACGTGAATATCCCGAGGTTCGTCGTCTCTAGGTACCTGAGGTAACACTTCCCTAGCTGGACTGGATCCTCCTTCGTTAGATATCCTGACAACAAAATATTTTAAGTTTTATTTAACATTTTCGATACTCGCGAGCACATAAGTTATTAACACATAGCACATAATGTCTTTTATTATTTAACTTCAATGGATACCTTAATCCATTCCTTAAAACCTGATAAGAGTTGAACACCTCTATGTTTTCTATTTCCTTAAAGGTTACTTCCTAAGGTTTTCCCCACCTAAGGTTCATAACCTAAAGCTTTGATACCAACCTGTGACACCCCCAAATCCAAGTACTTCATTCTCATAGGATTTGGTGTTCACTAACCAAACTATTACATCTAACTACTCATAATAAAGGATAAAGACATAATTTAAATAACTTAAACAATAATCTTCCCCATTAAAGGGTTACATCATCATCTCAAAATAATCCCATGTAATCTAACCTTAAAATTATTACATCAGTTTGCGGAATACATCTTAAAATATAATAAGTCTTGAAACATAAAATATTTAAATAATTTCTCATAAGTCTTCAGCACTTGGACAATTTGCCCTTTCCTTTGCTAGTAGACGGCTCATCAACTTTCTCCACTTTAGCTGCAGTGTTAATTGCAAAAGTGAGCAAACAATTGCTCACTGATATAAAGAGTAGCAATGATAGTAACATGAGAGTGAACAACGAAAGTTGAACAATAAGGAACTTGTTCTATAAATAAAAATATAGATAACAAGTTTGAAATCAATGTCTGAGGATCTTAAGACCACGAACTATGTCTCCGGTATATAGGTATTATTACCTTAACCTTAATAGTGATTAGACTATACAGACTCTTCTTAACATACTTGGGGGGATTAGCCCTTTGTAGGATGTATTGTGCACAAACATCTAAACGTTACATGTACAAAATCCCCTATTATAGGGTTGTTCGTCTCAGTTTGAATTTAGAATTTCCGCACTAAAGAAAGTTTAGTTTGGAACTAGCTTGCCAGTGGTTCTAGAATTTTAGAACACTATTCAATTATAGATTAGTTTAATCAATAGGAGTTTGCGTACTACTTGAAGATTTAATACAAGAATGTATAACTGAACAAGGCTATCAAAGTCAAAGATCGGATATCAACAATATAATTGAACGAACATGATACACATGCAAAGTGCTATATCCAAAAGAGTTAGAACAACCTCATTTGAATTAATGTATTAGAACAATATATGCTTTGAATAATAATATCAAGATTTAGAAAATAAAACTCGCTCGAGGTAACGAATTAGGTTACAAGAGCTTGTTCAATCGTACATAAGGATAGAATCAACAGTCTTGCTCAATAAAAATTTAGGGACTTGCATTCATTAATAAACGAATGAAGTTAGAAAGCTTACTCAATAATAACAATATAGAATTAGAAAACTTTCTCAATCTAAAAAGATAGGTTTAGACACTTGCCATGTAGGTAAGCTACGCAAATGTAATATTGTTCTCCAATTACCCTACACGTATCATTGGAATCGCAGTAACAATTAGTTGTATGAATATCAACTTTAGGTTTTAACCATAACTTAGGTCATAACCTTACTTAACAGTTTAGGGTTACTAACCACATGATATACTTCTTCTTTAACCTTGTTTTTACACATTTAACACGTTAACATAATCATTAAGCCATGTTATAACGAATGACCAAAGTCTGCAGAAGTAGCAGACTTCAATGTCTGTGACTGGCTACTGGCGCGGTCGAGCCAATAATACACTGGGTAACCGCGCGCCTGCGCGACGCATCGTGCCCGGGCAACAGCCGCGGGCCAGACAATGTACCCGCGCGATGCCTCAGTTCTAGTTTTTGCAGAAGCTCAAAATTAGACTCTGCTTTGGCTAAAAATCCTAATTCTAAAGAAAATCTCCCAACTTTAACATCTAACACTTTTTCATATTGTAGTTACACATGTTAAACACTATTTTATATACAAAAGCATTATATAAATATCATTTTGAAGAATCAAAACTATATTTTTTCCCCAAATTTCCTCATTATTATACTTTTAACGAATTCGATCACCACGAATTCGTTTCTTAATCATTTGACACGATTCGAACTACGCCGCTTTCGTTTCTTAACATATTATCACAATCCAACTTCAATTCACAGATTACAACTCATATAACGCATGAAATTGGGTACTTACTAAGGCTATTTTTTTCAAATATGAACATTGTTAGTTGTATTCCCTTCTTACAATTCAATCTCATGTGTTTGATTGCTACCCCTTTTATATACATGCCAATAACAGACTCTACAAAAACAATACATATAAATTTATTTTTAACAACAATATCAAAACTTAATACTTAAAATTAAAGTAGGTTATACCTTGATTAGAAATAATAATTAGCAACCCTTCTCTTTCTCTTAACAAACTTAGAACAACTTCTTTGTTCTCTAAATTCTCTCTTCTCTCCCAAGCTCTTTCTCTAACCCTCTACTCTTTAGCCTTAAACAAAATACGCTTAGAAAAAAAATATAAACCGGCTTCCACTAACTCATGTATGCTTCAGTTATAAAACCCAAACAGACGTCAGTTGAATAAGCCAAAGGCCACAAGGCCTTGCTTGGGTACCACTTAAACCCCTAACCAGATTATTTTAATAATATTTATATTATATAGTTTCATGTCACACCTTTAGTTTGATTAATAACTTTAGTTTAGTTAATTTAAATAACATATAATAATAATAATAACAATCTTATTATCATTATACTTAAAATTAATAAATAATTATATATCTAATTTAATTAATAAATTAGAAACATCACTTTATTTAATTTATTTATTTCCTTCAAATTAAACAATGCATTTTAATTTAATTATCTTCTTAAATATTAAGCAATTGATTTATTTTAATTATTTCCTTAAATTAAATACATTAGATAAAATTATCATTACTCAATTTAATTAACACTAATCGATTTAGTTACTAAATTAATTCACCATAATTCATCAGATATTTATTTTCCTCAATAAATAAATTAATTAAAGTATTTATTTAATTCAATAAATATTTAAATTAAATTATAAATTTCTCGATCGTTACATCCGTTATCCTATCTATCACAAATGCGTCTACAGGGTTAGTTGATCTTCTAAATCCTGGCAGTACGATTGCCTTGAAGTCTTTGACATTTGTTGATCGATTATTTGGCTTATTTTTCGCGGCTGGTATTTCGTTCTGCATATCTTAAGCGACCATAATCGTAAAATTCTGTATCGGGTCTGGTTGTCTTCCAGCTTTGTTGATAGGTTCTTCTGTCCTTTGGTTTCGTTTTAGTTTTGACGGCATTATCATAAATTATTCTGTATTAACTGAGAGTCTAAGTCTTATCGTATACGTTTAGCATATAACACAAAATTTTCTATTCAAATAATCATGCACTCAAAATATTAGATTTTGAAAACTTAGTTTACTGTATTAACCAGTGTTCAGATAAATAATTACTATTTTTATACCAACTTATTTCATTAATCCAACATAGATTCATATTCATAGAACTTGACATACCATATCACATACTGTTTTAAAACATCCACTATCCCTTTGTGACACAGAAGTCGAGATTCGCTGCTACAACTTATACAAAAGTTGAGAATATTACATTACTCAAACATATTTATCATATACGCATCATAGAATCATACATATTCAAATAATACTAATACTAACTATTTCTTACGTCTTCACTAAGGATTAATTGCTTAGTATTCTATATATTCCCATTATCCTCAATACTTCATTCACACCTAACTATACCAAGTTCGTCAAACTTACCACACATCATGAGTTTAAGAACTCACCACAAACATATGAGTTTTAAGAACTCGAGCTTAACCTTATATTCTTTAAATATACTCTACCTATCAGTTATACTATCGTTTCTGGGTTCGGTACTACATTTTTCCAGTATAATCACCTCATTAGGGTTGCGATCCAAGTGAACCTCTATTTCAGCTATTAGCTTTGACATTGGCTCGGTCATAGAGGTTGACTCCTTTCTTACGATCTGAGGGTATCCTAATTCTTTCTATCTGACATCTACACACAGATTATCCTGATTAGTATATAATATATACACACAACAAATAATACTTTTATATAAGTTATCTTTTATTTTATTTGACGATGAATTTAATAATTCATCTCTTTATAAACTCTATATAAGTTATTTGTAATTTTAACGTTTTCCCCTGTTCTAAGGTTATAGCCTAAGGTCTATCCCACCTAAGGTTTCTAACCCTAAAGCTCTAATACCATGTTGTAACGCCCACAAATTCAGGTACTTGAAACCCGAACTCAGTGTTTTACAATACCATTTCTATGAGCGAAATAATACTAATAATAATAAAAATAATATGAATATCAAACTTAATTTACATATATAAGATGTTTAATCCCAGGTACACGACCTTTACTACTATACATTACATGATATATAATAAATATTATTATCTTAATAATGTCTAACTATTACAAAAGATATCATAACACTTATTCTGTTTGCTTTCCTTTTCCCTTGTTCTTGTCCGAACCTTTTGGTTGTTCACACTTAGCTGAAAATATTTAAATAAAGCAAGGATGAACATTTGAGTGCCCAACAAGTAATAACAACAATAAATATTACCTGAAAGGATTAAATATTTTATTTGAATGACACTTCTATAACGAATCAACAGTTGTGAAGTAAACTGAACCAATAATAACAACATAACAATTCTATATCAAAATTTTGAAACTACGTATTGACTATAAATGGAGAGTAGTCGACAGACTATGAACTTTGTTTTTAATTTTCGATAAGGTTTAGCAGAACTTCATCCGCAAACCGTCATAACTTACGGGCGCGAGGGAGATCTGCCCAATGTGCCCTATATTGATCAATACTACATGCAAGAACGATATTATCATTCATCTTTTTCGCCTTAGGCGCATAAAAGTTTTTCCATATTCAGGATGTTCATACTTAGTCGGGAATCCGAATCAAAATAATTTGATTGGATACAATAAAGTTTTATCATGTTCAACGATATTTCTAAATCTGTGTCTAGCTGGGTCAAATAGCTTAGATGGCTTTGAAGTCAACGCATACATATTGGAATTTAATAAGTATGTATCAACATGTGATTAAATATAATGATTATCCAACTAAGGACACTTGTATAACCATGTTTAGAAATTAACGAACAGAATAAATATCTGAATTATAATATAATACTATGTTAATAAACAATGATCGGATAATTTAAGAACTTGTATGAATACAATTTATTGGATATAATATCGATAATAATAGAGTTAATAATCTGGCACAATAATAATATAATTCTGAAACTTTCTTACTCATGTCCATTGCATAAAGTAAATGCAAAGCTAGGATACTTGCTTGGTCTGCTCCTTATAGTTACGCAACTTAGTTTAATCTTTTATATCGAGACCTATCATTAATAAGATCATTCTATTGATTAGAAATACATATCATAACACATAGTACTGCTAATTGCAATTAGCACATAACTTAATCATATTGTCACATATGCTTAACAATCATTGAATCACAAATAAACACGTATACAGTCGTATTATTTTTCATAGCCTTATAATAATTTTTAAATAATTATTATAATTTATTATGATTTTTCATACACCGGAATCATTATTAAATGATTTATATTCTAATTAATTCTATTATCGTTAATATTTAATTAATATTAAATTATTAATAAAACTATTGCCAAAATATTAAAGTTATTTATAATAACTCAAAATATTTTTAAAACATTTTAGTTACCCTTAAATGATTTTTAAAACAATTAAAATTATTTTTAAATAATTATCATTAATATTTAAGTATTAATGTATTATTTGTCAAAATATTAAAAGTCATTAATTATAACTTAAAATATTTTTAATTCATTTATTTCCTTTATAAATAATTTTTAAATCAATTAAATGATTTTTAAATTATTTATTTAATATTATTATTAAATAACTCTAATCTCATTTAATATTAAATTATTAATGAAATTTACCTTTAAATATTAAAAGTTCTATTTTATAACTTAAAATATTTTTAAATCATTTATTTTCATTTAAAATAATTTTTTATAATATTAAATTAATTTTTAATTTAATTTATTTAATATAATTGTTAAATAAATCAAATATTATTAATATTAAATAATTAATGAAATTTGTCTTAAAATATTAAAAGTTATATTTTATAACTTAAAATATTATTAAATAAATTTTTATCATTTAAAATAATTTTTAATATAATAAAATTATTTTTAATTAATTTAATTAATGCATTTATTAAAAAAAATTAAATATCGATAATATCCAAATAAATATTAATATTTATGAAAAATATGTCAAATTATTAAAAGTTAATTTTTATAACTTTAAATAATTTTTAAAACTATTTTTGGAATTTTTAATAATTAATTTCTATTTTTAAATGATTTTTAGAAAATAAATCAAATAAAATTAAAAAGTATGTCGCTATAGCCTTTAGCGACAAAAAGCGTCACCTTAGGTGTTCTTGAGCCTCAAGAACACTGACAAGCCAGTGTTCAAGTGGTCATGTTTGACTAGAGCTAGATCTTTGGTTGTTATGTTTTCTGGTCAGCTAAGGTATTAAACATGTAGTATTCGTGTCATGGTACACACAAAAACTGATTTCCTAGCGAAACTACATTAGATCAGTGAGTTATAAGTCTACCAAACTCATGTCAGAGGCTGTTCTTCTTTTCTGGGTTACCCAGAAATGAAGAACAGTTCATGGTCTCACTTTGAGCCCTTGAATCTAAAGGTTCCAGGCTTTCTTAATATGTTATAAAGGTTCAAACGTGAAGCCGAAATGTCAAGGTCCATTTCTATAACACTATATCACTCTAACAACATTACATGAACAAGATCTGGCATGGTCAAACCATGTCAGAAACCTTGTTCATCAACCATCTAG
This sequence comes from Panax notoginseng, assembly GCA_016801055.1. NCBI lineage: Eukaryota > Viridiplantae > Streptophyta > Magnoliopsida > Apiales > Araliaceae > Panax > Panax notoginseng. The sequence goes on along the minus strand of CM029014.1, from coordinate 63,487,012 downwards.
GTTTTCCAGAAAATCACCAGAACAGGTGGTCAACCATACTTTGACCCTTAACAAATTTGATTCTATACAAGATATGGATGATATAAAGTCATGATTGTGTAGTCCTTATACCAGTCTAGAAGATCAAAACAATAACGTGGCAAAATCACTTAAACACGGAAAGATTAAAGCCTTTAAAATTAGCTGTCAGACTTTTCTGGGTAAACTAGGTTACCCAGAATTTCATTTTCGTGACCTTTCAACCCTGTTTGACCACTTATAACTTTTAATCTATAATAGATATGGACCTGATTCAAGTTCTATATCAAAGAACTCATGACATACTACAACTTCAAACATTTAAACAACAAAAACACATAACAGAATGAGATTTTCAGGGTTTGACATTCGTTGTCAGACCACTTTTTAAATTTTTTTCTAAATTCTTGCAAACACCAAATTCAAGCCTATAGATGTTATGGATCTAACATCTATCAACCCATATCAACTATATATATAATAAATTACATATTTTAACACTCAAACATAACTTTTAACATAGCAATCAAGATCAGATTTGCAATTAGGGTTTATACCTTCTATGAACAAATCTTGATTCTAGGCTACTAATTTGTTGTGAGTAGCAGTGTGGCTTTGTTTTGGGGACTGAAATGGTAAAGAAATTCGTGGGTTAGAGAGAGAGAGAGAGAGAGAGACTTATATGAGTATGGTGATCAAATGGGCTTAAAAAGTGACATTTCTCTATCTTGAATCTATATATATTGTGTTGTAATGCATGTATCTGATGAATGAGGCTGATTGCTGGAGTTATTGATCATGATGGAAAGTCAAGAGTTGGTTTACCAACTAAAGTTTTGGTTAGACTTGCAAGCAACTTACTAAATAATACAAAAAGGGTAGTTTAGTCTTTTTGATCATGATTTTAATGGCTCTATTGTAATCTTGACAAACCCTTAGGGTTTAACCCTAAGGCCTCACAAATTTTGATTTTTGTAGGATTTCAAATTAGGCTTAAAAATGCACAATTTAGATTCCTTAATTATAAATTATGATTTTTAAATTACTTTAGGTTTCTAATTACCTTGAACTTGGGAATTAGTCTTAATAATTCACTAATTAGAATTAAAGCTTATAATAAGCAATTAGGGTTTCATTTTAACAAATTAGGGTTATTAATTTAAAAATTAAGGTTTCTAACAATTAGAGTTTTCAAATATTAAATAGGGTTTCTCTAATTAACATCAAATTCTATAATATGTAACATAATTCATATAACACAATTACATAACTGTTTTGAACTCATAATTGAGTTTCAAATTAGGGTTTTCACTTAGTAATTAGCTAATTAGGGTATTCCTTAATTAGCGTTAAAACCTATAATACAAATTATATACCACATAACATAGTGACTTAACAGATTTTAAAGTCTCATTTGACTTCAAAACTAGGGTTTATCAGGTTATAATAAAACTGCTCCACAGATTAATCTTACACACATAGCATACATATTTATAGCACTGAAATATAAATAATATAATATTATTATTCTCATTCATTGTTCAAAATCCAGAATTAGGGTTTGGATTTCATATCTGATTTATCTTGCATATATAACATTATTAATTAAGTTAAAAAAAATTAACTTAACTAATCTAAATAAATTCATATAATAAAGTAATTATTATAATAATTCTATAATCATTTCATATATTATTTAAATAATATAATAATCATATTTTCATAGAAAATAATTAATAAAAACATTGCTACTATAAAATTAATTATTATAATAATATACTTTATAATGAACAATAATTCTAAAATAAAATTATTTGTAATTATTCATGTAATAAATATATTTTTATTTATCACATAAATACATACGCTTTATCATGTACATATCCTCATCTTTAAAATAAAATAAAAATTTATACGCAAAATTTCTGTTTTTAATATATAGAAAATATCGGGTTATTACATGTTTGATTTTTAATCACATAATCAAATTACATTAGAAATAAAACTAGTAGTATATTAAAATATACTCATTCTTAGTATAGAAGTACTGAAATCATATGTTAACAGTCCTTCTATTAAAACATAACAACTTTTTTTTTTCAGACTTTGTGTAACCAAAGCACACTGTCTGACCATTCTGCTAACTCACGCTGCGACGCCATAATTTATACTGTGGGTCGGCGCGAGTCACGTGCCACTAAGTGGCGCTGCGGCATGGCGCTGGCGCTGCGGCGCGAGAACTGTACTGCGAGACCGTGCTGCGGCGCCGAATTACAGTCCTCGGCGACTAACTTCGACAATCACATGAACAAAGCCAATTTTGGCCTACAAGCTACTTTCTAACAACTGAATTAACACATAATACATATATAAACTTCACACAAACATAATTTGAGGTCTCTTAACATAATTTAACGCATATAACAATATAAACATTGAATTTAAAGCATCTAATTTCACTATTTTTGATAAAACTTCACTTTTTGACATTTTCAGTGAAAATCATCACTGTGATTTTGTTTTTCAACCAAAACAGTTAATTCAAAATACTTTGTTTTAGTTTATTCATCTACTTTCAAAATCAATAGTCAATATATATATTAAACAACTAATTAAACCTTAATTTTTACTTTAAACTAAGCCATATTCATATATGTTCATACCAATTCACTGTAATATGGCTTTCTTCACAAATAATTACATAAAATGAATTAATTCATCTATAAACTTATGAAAACAACTTTATAACAACCAATTTATCATATAAAACTATATATAACAATTAATTTAACATCTACAAAGATTTTACAAAGAATTTTGGAAAAGAATAAAACTAAAACTTTAAAGAAATTTAAAAGGGTAAGATGATACTTTGTTTTCTAAAAGATGATAACTTTTCTTTGATTCTCAAGCTTCTTTTCTCCAATCTCTCTCTCAAATTCTCTAGACTTTCTTCTTCTTTTCATTCTTCTTCTTCTGAGTTCTTTCTTCCTAACTCTAACTTACGTACTAACAAAATATAACGTATAATAATAATATAGGTATTAAGTATATAATATAATTACAACTTTAACTGAAATCAGTTATATTATATTTGAAAATCAAAAGTCATAAGGCTTGTTTGGCTAACCACTTAAAATTTAATCAATTAATCCTTATGCCTTGTTTGGTAAAACACATTTAAATTAAAGACTTAATATGCATTAAGCCTTGTTTGGCAAAACTAAATTAAACTTCTTTAATTTATTTTAATAACTCCTTTATAGTAAGGTTATTTGTCACACTTTTATTTAATTAAATTTTTAATAATCAATTTAATTAATTCAAATAATAATTTATTAAATTACTTTGACACATAAACCAATACAACATAATTATAATTTTCTTTATAATTGTAATTTTATTTAATCAACTAACACATCATTTTAATTACAAATTCAAATTAAAATATAATAATTCATTTAATCATTATAAACTCTCTAACTTAATTATTAAATTAAATTAGTATATTATCTCATAACAATTAATTTTCTTAACTCCTTAATTATTTACTTAACAAATAATTAACCAATCCAGTCAAATCAAATTAAATATTTATTCAACAATAAACACATCCATTAAATATTTATATAACTCAATAAATATTTAAAATTAAACACATCCATTAAATATTTATATAATTTAATAAATGTTTAAAATTACAATTTAAAATTCTTGATTGTTACAGTTTGCCTTAAAGATATGGAGACATTATCTTTACGGAGAGAAATGTGAGATATACATGGATCATAGAAGTCTAAAATATATCTTCACACAAAAGGAGTTGAATATGAGACAGAGAAGATGGCTGGAGTTAATAAAGGATTACGACTGTGAAATCATGTATCAGCCTGGAAAAGCCAATGTAGTTGTCAACGCCTTAATTAGGAAGGGTCAAGAAAAGTTGTCTATGTTATCGACTCAAACTGAGTTAATAACAGAGATGGCTAGGATGGATATAGAGGTGAAGTTGCCTAGTAAATCGGGACAAAGACTGTTTACGACGGAGATTCAATCTACCATTGTAGACAGAGTCAAGGAGCTGTAGCTCAAAACTGATGATTTTGACCAGATGAAGAAGCGATTAACCAATGAAAAAGATTTAAAGTACAGTCTTGATAATGAGGGATTATTAAGATTTGAAGGAAGAATTTGGGTTTCAAATGAGACGGAATGCAAGGAGCAAGTATTATAAGAGGCTCATAGTTCGAGGTACTCAATTCATCCTAGTAGCACTAAGATATATCAAGACCTTTGACAGAGTTTTTGGTGGCCGAATATGAAGAGAGAGATAGCCGAGTATGTGAGTAGGTGCTTGACTTGTCAGAAAGTTAAGACCGAACATCAACGACCAAGTGGCTTGTTACAGTCATTGGAAATTTCGGAGTGGAAGTGGGAGCATATCATAATGGATTTTGTGGTGGGACTTCTGATTACTCAGAACGGGTATAATGCGATTTGGGTAATAGTGGATCGGTTGATGAAGTCGGCTCACTTTTTGCCAATTAGGGTTAATGTGACACCCGCAAATATGGGTACTTCAATTCCCACATGATTTGGTGTTGACTATACAAACATCATATGTCTATCTACCCATACTAAATGAAAACATAAATAGATAGAAATAAATCATCTCCTTAAGGAGTTAAATCATCTAAAATAAATACATCAATCCCAGGTCAAACTAAGATCAAATCTCAACTACGAAAACATAAACAAATAAATAGTCTTACACAATATTGACATAAGTCTGAAACATAAATATATAAACACATAAGTAACAAGTCCTCATCACTTGTTAATCTTGCCCTTGCCTTGCCTTTGCTAGAAGAAGGCTCGTCGGACCTTTCGTTCTTAACTGTAATGTTATTATTACGCAAGAGTGAGCACGATTGCCCACGAGTATAATAATGTAACAATAATATAATAACATGCGAGTGAATCAAAGACTTCTGGAATAAGAAACTCAACTTTTGAATCAAGAATGAATAACAAGAATGAAAAGAACTTCTGAGGGTCATAAGACCTTGAACTATGTCCTAGGTTATCAAGGGTTATACTTGAAACCTTTAACAGTCATAAGATTATGGACTCTTCTACTCGTACTTAGGGGATCATCCCTTAGTACCATACTGTGTACAATATATTAACGATAATGCATAAGTGATCCCCTATACAGGGTTGTTCATCTCAGTTTGATATTAAAGTCCGCACCAAAGGAAGTTTGGTTTGGATAATTCAACAAGAGTTCTGAAATTTAGAACGTTCATCAACTATGGACTAGTCGAATCAATAAGGGTTTGCTAGTCTTACAAGGTTCAACAATAAATGATACTTAAATCGAATAACAACCTCAAGAGGTATACAATAGAATAAGTATTGTATAACAGAGTCATACTTTGAAAGATTAATAATCTTTAATATAACAATTTGAACTTGATTAATAATAACGAGAATTTGCTCGATGTAAAGAGGTAAGTTTATAAACTTATATAATGATAACGAGTAGTATTAGAAAACTTGCCTCGTGTGTAGGTTACACGTTAACTATACACGTTCCTCGATTTAATCCTACATACCATTTACATTCACAATACCAGTCAATTATAATGTAACTAGTCATCACAAGTTAATTCTTTTTATCTAAACTCTGATTATGACTATACTTAGTCATATTATCATACTTGTTTTCACATAATATTACACTACACGAACAACAAGCTAACTACGCGTTTAATGTAACGACCCCAAAATTTATACAATTTAAATCTCAACTTCGGTCGTTAACCATACATTCAACCTCTAAAATTGCAGAATATTTAAAACTTTTGTACATTTCCTTCTTTATTGCCCTAAATCGCAACCTTTACATTACATCTATTCGATTCAAATATATATCATGAATCGTTACAATAAACTGACTATACAAAGTCTTACATCATAAATAGATATCCATATACACTGGATAGCTCAATTTACAATTCAACAACATTTAAATTCAAAATCTTACATACATTTCTCATAAAACATAAGTAATTTTTGTAAATATACATCTATATAACTCACTTAGCACATATCCTTACCTTAATTTCTTGACCTACAAAAGTGATTATTTACAAGAGTGAGCTCGACAGCCCAGCAAAATCTAACAGTTTTCATACATCACATAGTACATAATAATATGCTCAACATACATATCATAATAATTAAAGTAACATGGCATACATGCTTTTAATTCATATAACAAATATAAAAATTGGGTTCCTTACTCAATCATCATTATTTAACCAAAACATTGTAGTCATATATTGACTTTAACATTTCATGATACAACATGTATAATATATTATGTTTGCTTATAACACATATCACATGTCATGTAATTTAAAACAGTTCATCAAGTCCACGTAGAAAATAGGAACCGAAAGACTTGCCTTGATCGTTGCTTACCAATAACAGTTTAACAGCTTACAGCTATCTGCACTTCACGTGCCCTACGCAATTATATAATCATACACATCAAATATTAGTCACATAACAACACATAGTAATTGTAATGTAAACTCTACTCTACGTCTCATAACTCTTCCCATCATAAATACACAATGTTCAACTTAATTGTGTTAACTTTCAACTTATATCTCACTGTATTTCATATTCGCAGTTCATTCAAGTGCTTAAGTCTTGCTAGGACTACTTATTGGCTTTATATTAAATCCATTCCATATCTTATAATATTCATTTTAATTGAATTGGAACACTTTTTAAGTTCATTAACACTTGGTACGACGTTTTGACGTTCATTCGTCACACGCCCGATTTGGCTCTCTTGGGTATGCTTACTATGCTTCTATAACTTATCTAATACATTATTTATTAATGTTAAGTTTTATTATATTTACTATTATTCATGTTTTGTAACTTAGGACATCATCTTTTATGGTCAGGAGCACTACACATGCATGTGTGCATGCCCGACACCCTCCGATTGCCTCAAAAACATAATAGTCCTAAAGATAAACATTTTGACCCATCCTCATTACCTCCAATTGAAAACCTTAAAGAACGAAGTTGTAGGTCTACTCGTTCTTGTTCCAGATCATCTTGAATCACTTCAATCGGAGTTTATATGAGGAAGTTATGACCATTTTACTATAGGAGGTCAAAACTGTCCAACTCAGACTTCTGTCCCCCACCGCGGCGCGAGAACTAGGCTAACCAGTGGCGCCGCAGCGCGAGATTGGCGCTGGGGCGCGAATTTCAGCGCTGGGGCATGAATTTCTGGCGCTGTGGCGTGAATTTTGGCGTTAGGGCTCCATTTTTGGCGTTGGGGCGCCAAAAACTAACAGAACCGAGCACGAAGACCATTTTTGGTCTGTTTAAAAAATTTTAGCAACTAATTACATACATATAATTGATGTAATTTACAAATAAATGTTAACAATCATCTATATACCCATTACCCACCACTAATCAACAATATCATAAACTAATTCTTTGAAAACACTATTTTTAAAACAAAAACTCCATTGTTGATATATTAAATTACAGTGAACGTAATTCCATGCTTATTACCAATTTAATACCTTTGAAATACTAGTATACCAACATATAAACTAGTTAACATGTATAGTTCAATTCCTTAGTTAGCATACAAAATTTTGATATTTCTACAAAACATATATTCGTATATCTATTTTTCACTGTAAAACCAAGTTCTCTTTCTAAATCGTAATTTAGCATACAACACACAAACACACAAATATATATATATATATATATATATATATATATATATGATAACTATAACAATTACAGCTACTCATATTATCGTAACCAATTATAAAACAAAGTTTACCAAAAATTTTATAAAACTTTATATATACAGTGAAATAGAAGAATACACATACTTTAGGCATCACGAACTATAACATATATATATATATATATATATACGTACATCTTTTTAAGTTTAGAGGAACATACCTCTTGTTTGATTAGACAATCTTTGTTAATCACTGATAACTTTCTTTTGTTACTTCTCTCTCTCAGGTTTTCTCTCAAATTCTCTGAAACCTTCTCTTTGAAAACCCTCTTTCTCTGAACTTCTTCTTAGGCTTAGGCTTAGGCCATATACAATATACGTAAAAGTAAAAACTAAACTGATAACAAAGCGTACATAAAAGAAACGCATATAGTCATAATAGACCTAATAAGTTTTATCAGTTATCAGCATATAACGTATACTTATAAATATATAAATTATTTATTTAGTTAATAATTTAAATTCAAAAGAAATCCAAAAGCCGTAAGGCTTTGTTTGGCAAACCATTAAAATTTACATGATTAATATACTTAAACCTTGTTTAGCAAAAACTAAATTAAAATTTCTTTAATTTATTTTAATAACTCTTTATAACATAGTTATTTGTCATACTTTATTTAATAACAATTAATTAAATAATTCACTTAATCACATAACTCAATCCACATATTAATTATTTAACAACTAAATAATTAACTAAATCAAATCAATATAATTGAAAAATTATTTATCCAATAATAAACACATCCAATAAATATTTATTTAAATCAATAAATATTTAAATATTTGGATAAAAATTTGGATTGTTACATCATTCACTCCTTACAAGGATTCTGTCATCAGAATCACAATTCAAATAACTCATTCGTTACAATCTTTCCTACTTACAAAGATTCTGTCCCCAGAATCGGAGACACAAATTAAACAAATAACTCAGAGTAATCTTTCATCATTTTATCTAAATATAGATTTTATATTTCCTACTACATTCATTACTTAAACAAATTCTAGGTTTTATTTCATAACTTTCACTTGAACTCAATTATATTCTGAGTATTATATATCTTTTAACCCATTCATTTCCTTTTCTAAGGATCATTATCATCAATACTCGGGATATTACATTCACCCTTTCTTCTAAGAATTTCGTCCTCGAAATTTTATCAATTAATCTTTATTCATTCAATCTATCAAAGTAGATTTTACGTCACTACTTCATTCATTAATTGGTTTCTATAACCACTTCTTTTCACAAAGATCATTCTACAATTATTAACTTTTCTATTAAAAGTTTCACATTATTCTTTGATAACTCACATCCTTCTCACTTCAAAATCTATTTTCTCACTTATTCAACATATTAATCATTCAATGTCGCACTCTACGACTTACTTCTTTCTAAGGAATACTTTCCTTTTTCACTTCCAGCTTGTATAATAACAAGAATCTTCCACAATTGTTCAATGATTGAGAAGTAGTATGAATAACTCATGAATTTAAAAGATTCTAAATCATGTTGAGGATCACAAGAACGTGAACTCTATTCTCTAGGTTTAATAATGCTTCACCCCCGGTTCTTCACACTTTAAACCCTCTTTGGTAGAATGTTTATTAATCACAAAGACTGAAAACACCCTCCACTCGTACACTAGGTGGTCAACCTATTGTACATGTATTGTGCACAAACATTTCAGTGCAAAGTATAAACTAAGCGCAACCTCTAATAAAAGAGTTGTTCATCTCAGAATTTAGAGTGCAAGCATTCAACTGAGGACTCCAAGGTACTTAGGGGATCAATCCTTCGTACATGTATTGTGCACAAACATTTCAGCACAAAGTATAAAACTAGGTGTAACCCCTAAATAATAGGGTTGTTCATCTCAGCTTTTCAACAACTGAATCCGCACCAAAATAATTTGATTTGGCATAAATTTTCAATGAACATTTGAATTTCATGAACATCTTTCAATATTTGTCTAGCTGAATCAAATAGCATAGACCTCTACAACAATTTGGACATCAATCGAAATATACATATACATACAAATTATGTATTCTCATATATTAAAGAAATCTCAAAAATCTTTTTATGACGTCATGATACCGCACTGTATTTACGGACCGTTGAGAATTCCGTCATTTGGTGATTTTATCATACTACATCATACTATAGTGGGCTGACGATCTTTGGATCACATCTAACACTAGGTAATACTGCATTGATGACTCCATTTTTATCATCTTTGCACCAGGTTACATGATGCATTAATGATGTAAAATACATTTTGATATATTAGAAATCATTTTTGTCTAGCCGAAGCAATTAGCATAGACATACGAATAACAGTATTGTTGTTAAAACTCATTGGTTCTATCATTTGATCCAATATTTTTCAAGAAAATAGAAGTGTAAACATCAGCACGAAGTCAATAAATTTCAAAAGTCTAGCATAGCTAGTAGATTTAGAATACATATGCTTTCACCATCAACTCCACTTTCTATAATGATCCATTGCTTAATAGGTCTATCTATTCCTATCATCCTCAATGCTCTATTTATATTTATCTATACCCAGTTCGTCAAACTTACCACACGTTATGAGTTCAAGAACTTGCCACAATCATATGAGTTTAAGAACTTATCCTAGTCAGACTATAGGCGTCCATTCGCTGAGGGGTTCAAAAACATATCATATAATTATGAGTCACGAACCTACCATAAGTATGAGTTTTAAGAACTCGCACTTAACCTTATAATATTCTCTAACTATACTCTACCTATCTGTTATACACATGAAAAAAGAATTACCTTCTCAACAGGCATATAGCAAATAGCGCGACACAAGTATTCCAATGATTATCAATTGGATAAACTGAGTGCAAACACAAAACCCTCACCCATACAAAGGTTTGTATAACTCAATCATCACATGAATCCTCAATTGAAAGCCCACCTAACTCTATCTTGCTTATAACTTACTATTTGGTCGATACGAATTCCTCATATCACATTATCTATAACTCCTCATGAGTTCATCTTGTATTATTCATAGTAAAATATCTTCATAGCATCAAACTATAATCATTTAAACATTACAGACCATCTTTCTTCTATAACTTAAATAGATCACGTCGTGATTTTATTCTATAATCATCTCCCTTAAAATTCTTTTCTTAACTCGTGATCGTTTTGTTTTGCGATCCTCTTTCTTTCCCTTTTTTCCATCATTTACGACATTATTCGTTATCTTGGCTATTGGAGTTAGGAAACTCTCATTTCTTATCTTTATATCTCTTCAAGATTCTTCTTTGAATCTTCTTGTTTATATAACAATTCTTCCTTTAAGAATTCAAACTTCATTTACATCGCTCGACATTTCATTTGAGTTACACACTTGGTACACATCGAGTCTCGAACAGTTTCAATATGGTACACTGAGTGGTTTCCCACAAACAACCAACAAACTAGGTTCTAAGTTACTAGTTCGTATATACCTCTGCTCTATGAAGGAATCGTTTAGCCCAAATACCATACATCAACTACTAAAGAGTACAATTGCACCATACTTAAATATAACTTTCTATTCTTAACTTCTTTATCACTCTCTTTTTAAAGACATTGTCTATTTATTAACACCTTACATCCTTATTATTGGAGTTAGGTAACCCCACATTCATATTCCTTATAACTCTGCCAGATTCTTCTTTGAATCCTTTCACGCAAGTTTAAAAAATTTCTTAAATTACTTCTTATTGTTCAAACTCTATTTGAGCTTATTCGTTCACTATCTTCACCTCTCTTCTCTAAGGTTATAGCCTAAGGTACTCTTACCTAAGGTTTCTAACATGTCGGCTTTGATACCAACTGTAACGACCCCAAAATCTATACAATTTAAATCTCGACTTCGGTCGTTAACCATACATTCAACCTCTAATTTACATCATTATTCGATATTAAAAATCACTAAAATTGCGGAATATTTAAAACTTTTGTACATTTCCTTCTTTATTGCCCTAAATCGCAACCTTTACATTACATCTCTTTGATTCAAGTATATATCATGTATCGTTACAATAAACTGACTATACAAAGTCTTACATCATAAATAGATATTCATATACACTGGATAGCTCAATTTACAATTCAACAACATTTACATTCAAAATCTTACATACATTTCTCATAAAACATAATTAATTTCCGTGAATATAGATCTATATAACTCACTTAGCACATATCCTTACTTTAATTCCTTGACCTGCAAAAGTGGTTATTTACAAGAGTGAGCTCGACAGCCCAGCAAAATCTAGCAGTCTTCATGCATCACATAGTACATAATAATATGCTCAACATGCATATCATAATAATTAAATTAACATAGCATACATGCTTTTAATTCATATAACAAATATAAAAATTGAGTTCCTTACTTAATCATCATTATTTAACCGAGTATGTGAGTAGGTGCTTGACTTGTCAGAAAGTTAAGACCGAACATCAACGACCAAGTGGCTTGTTACAGTCATTGGAAATTTCGGAGTGGAAGTGGGAGCATATCATAATGGATTTTGTGGTGGGACTTCTGATTACTCAGAACGGGTATAATGCGATTTGGGTAATAGTGGATCGGTTGATGAAGTCGGCTCACTTTTTGCCAATTAGGGTTAATGTGACACCCGCAAATATGGGTACTTCAATTCCCACATGATTTGGTGTTGACTATACAAACATCATATGTCTATCTACCCATAATAAATGAAAACATAAATAGATAGAAATAAATCATCTCCTTAAGGAGTTAAATCATCTGAAATAAATACATCAATCCCAGGTCATACTAAGATCAAATCTCAACTACGAAAACACAAACAAATAAATAGTCTTACACAATATTGACATAAGTCTGAAATATAAATATATAAACACATAAGTAACAAGTCCTCATCACTTGTTAATCTTGCCCTTGCCATTGCCTTTGCTAGAAGAAGGCTCGTCAGACCTTTCGTTCTTAACTGTAATGTTATTATTACGCAAGAGTGAGCACGATTGCCCACGAGTATAATAATGTAACAATAATATAATAACATGCGAGTGAATCAAAGACTTCTGGAATAAGAAACTCAACTTTTGAATCAAGAATGAATCACAAGAATTAAAAGAACTTCTGAGGGTCATAAGACCTTGAACTATGTCCTAGGTTATCAAGGGTTATACTTGAAATCTTTAACAGTCATAAGATTATGGACTCTTCTACTCGTACTTAGGGGATCATCCCTTAGTACCATACTGTGTACAATATATTAACGATAATGCATAAGTGATCCCCTATACAGGGTTGTTCATCTCAGTTTGATATTAAAGTCCGCACCAAAGGAAGTTTGGTTTGGATAATTCAACAAGAGTTCTGAAATTTAGAACGTTCATCAACTATGGACTAGTCGAATCAATAAGGGTTTGCTAGTCTTACAAGGTTCAACAATAAATGATACTTAAATCGAATAACAACCTGAAGAGGTATACAATAGAATAAGTATTGTATAACAGAGTCATACTTTGAAAGATTAATAATCTTTAATATAACAATTTGAACTTGATTAATAATAACGAGAATTTGCTCGATGTAAAGAGGTAAGTTTATAAACTTATATAATGATAACGAGTAGTTTTAGAAAACTTGCCTCGTGTGTAGGTTACACGTTAACTATACACGTTCCTCGATTTAATCCTACATACCATTTACATTCACAATACCAGTCAATTATAACGTAACTAGTCATCACAAGTTAATTCTTTTTATCTAAACTCTGATTATGACTATACTTAGTCATATTATCATACTTGTTTTCACATAATATTACACTACACGAACAACAAGCTAACTACGCGTTTAATGTAACGACCCCAAAATTTATACAATTTAAATCTCAACTTCGGTCGTTAACCATACATTCAACCTCTAAAATTGCAGAATATTTAAAACTTTTGTACATTTCCTTCTTTATTGCCCTAAATCGCAACCTTTACATTACATCTATTCGATTCAAATATATATCATGAATCGTTACAATAAACTGACTATACAAAGTCTTACATCATAAATAGATATCCATATACACTGGATAGCTCAATTTACAATTCAACAACATTTAAATTCAAAATCTTACATACATTTCTCATAAAACATAAGTAATTTTTGTAAATATACATCTATATAACTCACTTAGCACATATCCTTACCTTAATTTCTTGACCTACAAAAGTGATTATTTACAAGAGTGAGCTCGACAGCCCAGCAAAATCTAACAGTTTTCATACATCACATAGTACATAATAATATGCTCAACATACATATCATAATAATTAAAGTAACATGGCATACATGCTTTTAATTCATATAACAAATATAAAAATTGGGTTCCTTACTCAATCATCATTATTTAACCAAAACATTGTAGTCATAGATTGACTTTAACATTTCATGATACAACATGTATAATATATTATGCTTGCTTATAACACATATCACATGTCATGTAATTTAAAACAGTTCATCAAGTCCACGTAGAAAATAGGAACCGAAAGACTTACCTTGATCGTTGCTTACCAATAACAGTTTAACAGCTTACAGCTATCTGCACTTCACGTGCCCTACGCAATTATATAATCATACACATCAAATATTAGTCACATAACAACACATAGTAATTTTAATGTAAACTCTACTCTACGTCTCATAACTCTTCCCATCATAAATACACAATGTTCAACTTAATTGTGTTAACTTTCAACTTATATCTCACTGTATTTCATATTCGCAGTTCATTCAAGTGCTTAAGTCTTGCTAGGACTACTTATTGGCTTTATATTAAATCCATTCCATATCTTATAATATTCATTTTAATTGAATTGGAACACTTTTTAAGTTCATTAACACTGGTACGACGTTTTGACATTCATTCGTCACACGCCCGATTTGGCTCTCTTGGGTATGCTTACTATGCTTCTATAACTTATCTAATACATTATTTATTAATGTTAAGCATTATTATATTTACTATTATTCATGTTTTGTAACTTAGGACATCATCTTTTATGGTCAGGAGCACTACACATGCATGTGTGCATGCCCGACACCCTCCGATTGCCTCAAAAACATAACAGTCCTAAAGATAACCATTTTGACCCATCCTAATTACCTCCAATTGAAAACCTTAAAGAAAGAAAGTTGTAGGTCTACTCGTTCTTGTTCCAGATCATCTTGAATCACTTCAATCGGAGTTTATATGAGGAAGTTATGACCATTTTATTATAGGAGGTCAAAACTATCCAACTCAGACTTCTGTCCCCCAACCGCGGCGCGAGAACTAGGCTAACCAGTGGCGCCGCAGCGCGAGATTGGCGCTGGGGCGTGAATTTCAGCGCTAGGGCATGAATTTCTGAAGCTGTGGCGTGAATTTTGGCGTTAGGGCTCCATTTTTGGCGTTGGGGCGCCAAAAACTAACAGAACCGAGCACGAAGACCATTTCTAGTCTGTTTAAGAAATTTTAGCAACTAATTACATACATATAATTGATGTAATTTACAAATAAATGTTAACAATCATCTATATACCCATTACCGACCACTAATCAACAATATCATAAACTAATTCTTTGAAAACACTATTTTTAAAACAAAAACTCCATTGTTGATATATTAAATTACAGTGAACGTAATTCCATGCTTATTACCAATTTAATACCTTTGAAATACTAGTATACCAACATATAAACTAGTTAACATGTATAGTTCAATTCCTTAGTTAGCATACAAAATTTTGATATTTCTACAAAACATATATTCGTATATCTATTTTTCACTGTAAAACCAAGTTCTCTTTCTAAATCGTAATTTAGCATACAACACAAACACACACAATATATATATATATATATATATATATATATATATATATATATATATGATAACTATAACAATTACAGCTACTCATATTATCGTAACCAATTATAAAACAAAGTTTACCAAAAATTTTATAAAACTTTATATATACAGTGAAATAGAAGAATACACATACTTTAGGCATCACGAACTATAGCATATATATATATACGTACATCTTTTTAAGTTTAGAGGAACATACCTCTTGTTTGATTAGACAATCTTTGTTAATCACTGATAAATTTCTTTTGCTACTCCTCTCTCTCAGGTTTTCTCTCTAATTCTCTGAAACCTTCTCTTTAAAAACCCTTTTTCTCTGAACTTCTTCTTAGGCTTAGGCTTAGGCCATATACAATATACGTAAAAGTAAAAACTAAACTGATAACAAAGCGTACATAAAAGAAACGCATATAGTCATAATAGACCTAATAAGTTTTATCAGTTATCAGCATATAACGTATACTTATAAATATATAAATTATTTATTTAGTTAATAATTTAAATTCAAAAGAAATCCAAAAGCCGTAAGGCTTTGTTTGGCAAACCATTAAAATTTACATGATTAATATACTTAAACCTTGTTTAGAAAAAACTAAATTAAAATTTCTTTAATTTATTTTAATAACTCTTTATAACATAGTTATTTGTCATACTTTATTTAATAACAATTTATTAAATAATTCACTTAATCACATAACTCAATCCACATATTAATTATTTAACAACTAAATAATTAACTAAATCAAATCAATCTAATTGAAAAATTATTTATCCAATAATAAACACATCCAATAAATATTTATTTAAATCAATAAATATTTAAATATTTGGATAAAAATTTGGATTGTTACATCATTCACTCCTTACAAGGATTCTGTCATCAGAATCACAATTCAAATAACTCATTCGTTACAATCTTTCCTACTTACAAAGATTGTGTCCCCAGAATCGGAGACACAAATTAAACAAATAACTCAGAGTAATCTTTCATCATTTTATCTAAATATAGATTTTATATTTCCTACTACATTCATTACTTAAACAAATTCTAGGTTTTATTTCATAACTTTCACTTGAACTCAATTATATTCTGAGTATTATATATCTTTTAACCCATTCATTTCCTTTTCTAAGGATCGTTATCATCAATACTCGGGATATTACATTCACCCTTTCTTCTAAGAATTTCGTCCTCGAAATTTTATCAATTAATCTTTATTCATTCAATCTATCAAAGTAGATTTTACGTCACTACTTCATTCATTCATTGGTTTCTATAACCACTTCTTTTCACAAAGATCATTCTACAATTATTAACTTTTCTATTAAAAGTTTCACATTATTCTTTGATAACTCACATCCTTCTCACTTCAAAATCTATTTTCTCACTTATTCAACATATTAATCATTCAATGTCGCATTCTACGACTTACTTCTTTCTAAGGAATACTTTCCTTTTTCACTTCCAGCTTGTATAATAACAAGAATCTTCCACAATTGTTCAATGATTGAGAAGTAGTATGAATAACTCATGAATTTAAAAGATTCTAAATCATGTTGAGGATCACAAGAACGTGAACTCTATCCTCTAGGTTTAATAATGCTTCACCCCCAGTTCTTCACACTTTAAACCCTCTTTGGTAGAATGTTTATTAATCACAAAGACTAAAACACCCTCCACTCGTACACTAGGTGGTCAACCTATTGTACATGTATTGTGCACAAACATTTCAGTGCAAAGTATAAACTAAGCGCAACCTCTAATAAAAGAGTTGTTCATCTCATAATTTAGAGTGCAAGCATTCAACTGAGGACTCCAAGGTACTTAGGGGATCAATCCTTCGTACATGTATTGTGCACAAACATTTCAGCACAAAGTATAAAACTAGGTGTAACCCCTAAATAATAGGGTTGTTCATCTCAGCTTTTCAACAACTGAATCCGCACCAAAATAATTTGATTTGGCATAAATTTTCAATGAACATTTGAATTTCATGAACATCTTTCAATATTTGTCTAGCTGAATCAAATAGCATAGACCTCTACAACAATTTGGACATCAATCGAAATATACATATACATACAAATTATGTATTCTCATATATTAAAGAAATCTCAAAAATCTTTTTATGACGTCATGATACCGCACTGTATTTACAGACCGTTGAGAATTCCGTCATTTAGTGATTTTATCATACTACATCATACTATAGTGGGCTGACGATCTTTGGATCACATCTAACACTAGGTAATACTGCATTGATGACTCCATTTTTATCATCTTTGCACCAGGTTACATGATGTATTAATGATGTAAAATACATTTTGATATATTAGAAATCATTTTTGTCTAGCCGAAGCAATTAGCATAGACATACGAATAACAGTATTGTTGTTAAAACTCATTGGTTCCATCATTTGATCCAATATTTTTCAAGAAAATAGAAGTGTAAACATCAGCACGAAGTCAATAAATTTCAAAAGTCTAGCATAGCTAGTAGATTTAGAATACATATGCTTCCACCATCAACTCCACTTTCTATAATGATCCATTGCTTAATAGGTCTATATGTTTCTATCATCCTCAATGCTCTATTTATATTTATCTATACCCAGTTCGTCAAACTTACCACACGTTATGAGTTCAAGAACTTGCCACAATCATATGAGTTTAAGAACTTATCCTAGTCAGACTATAGGCGTCCATTCGCTGAGGGGTTCAAAAACATATCATATAATTATGAGTCACGAACCTACCATAAGTATGAGTTTTAAGAACTCGCACTTAACCTTATAATATTCTCTAACTATACTCTACCTATCTGTTATACACATGA
This sequence comes from Panax notoginseng, assembly GCA_016801055.1. NCBI lineage: Eukaryota > Viridiplantae > Streptophyta > Magnoliopsida > Apiales > Araliaceae > Panax > Panax notoginseng. The sequence continues at coordinate 63,468,354 of CM029014.1, read as the reverse complement.
AAAAAGAATCACCTTCTCAACAGGCATATAGCAAATAGCGCGACACAAATATTCCAATGATTATCAATTGGATAAACTGAGTGCAAACACAAAACCCTGGCCCATACAAAGGTTTGTATAACTCAATCATCACATGAGTCCTCAATTGAAAGCCCACCTAACTCTATCTTGCTTATAACTTACTGTTTGATCGATACGAATTCCTCATATCACATTATCTATAACTCCTCATGAGTTCATCTTGTATTATTCATAGTAAAATATCTTCATAGCATCAAACTATAATCATTCAAACATTACAGACCATCTTTCTTCTATAACTTAAATAGATCACGTCGTGATTTAATTCTATAATCATCTCCCTTAAAATTCTTTTCTTAACTCGTGATCGTTTTGTTTTACGATCCTCTTTCTTTCCCTTTTTTCCATCATTTACGACATTATTCGTTATCTTGGCTATTGGAGTTAGGAAACTCTCATTTCTTATCTTTATATCTCTTCAAGATTCTTCTTTGAATCTTCTTGTTTATATAACAATTCTTCCTTTAAGAATTCAAACTTCATCTACATCGCTCGACATTTCATTTGAGTTACACACTTGGTACACATCGAGTCTCTAACAGTTTCAATATGGTACGCTGAGTGTTTCCCACAAACAACCAACAAACTAGGTTCTAAGTTACTAGTTCGTATATACCTCTGCTCTATGAAGGAATCGTTTAGCCCAAATACCATACATCAACTACTAAAGAGTACAATTGCACCATACTTAAATATAACTTTCTATTCTTAACTTCTTTATCACTCTCTTTTTAAAGACATTGTCTATTTATTAACACCTTACATCCTTATTATTGGAGTTAGGTAACCCCACATTCATATTCCTTATAACTCTGCCAGATTCTTCTTTGAATCCTTTCACGCAAGTTTAAAAAATTTCTTAAATTACTTCTTATTGTTCAAACTCTATTTGAGCTTATTCGTTCACTATCTTCACCTCTCTTCTCTAAGGTTATAGCCTAAGGTACTCTTACCTAAGGTTTCTAATCTGTCGGCTTTGATACCAACTATAACGACCCCAAAATCTATACAATTTAAATCTCGACTTCGGTCGTTAACCATACATTCAACCTCTAATTTACATCATTATTCGATATTAAAAATCACTAAAATTGCGGAATATTTAAAATCTTTGTACATTTCCTTCTTTATTGCCCTAAATCGCAACCTTTACATTACATCTCTTCGATTCAAATATATATCATGTATCGTTACAATAAACCGACTATACAAAGTCTTACATCATAAATAGATATTCATATACACTGGATAGCTCAATTTACAATTCAACAACATTTACATTCAAAATCTTACATACATTTCTCATAAAACATAAGTAATTTCCGTGAATATAGATCTATATAACTCACTTAGCACATATCCTTACCTTAATTCCTTGACCTGCAAAAGTGGTTATTTACAAGAGTGAGCTCGACAGCCCAGCAAAATCTAACAGTCTTCATGCATCACATAGTACATAATAATATGCTCAACATGCATATCATAATAATTAAATTAACATAGCATACATGCTTTTAATTCATTTAACAAATATAAAAATTGAGTTCCTTACTTAATCATCATTATTTAACCAAAACACTGTAGTCATAGATTGACCTTAACATTCCATGATACAACATGTATAATATATTATGCTTGCTTATAACACATATCACATGTCATGCAGTTTAAAACAGTTCATCAAGTCCACGTAGAAAATAGGAACCGAAAGATTTGGCTTGATCGTTGTTTACCAATAACAGTTTAACAGCTTACAGCTATCTGCACTTTACGTGCCCTACGTAATTATATAATCATACACATCAGATATTAGTCACGTAACAGCACATAGTAATTGTAATGTAAACTCTACTCTACGTCTCATAACCCTTCCTATCATAAATACACAATGTTCAACTTAATTGTGTTAACTTTCAACTTATATCTCACTGTATTTCATATTCACAGTTCATTCAAGTGCTTAAGTCTTGCTAGGACTACTTATTGGCTTTATATTAAATCCACTCCATATCTTATAATATTCATTTCAATTGAATTGAAACACTTTTTAAGTTCATTAACACTTGGCACGATGTTTCGACGTTCATTCGTCACACGCCCGATTTGGCTCTCTTGTGTATGCTTACTATGCTTCTATAACTTATCTAATACATTATTTATTAATGTTAAGTATCATTATATTTACTAATATTCATATTTTGTAACTTAGGACATCATCTTTTATGGTCAGGAACAGTACACATGCATATGTGCATGCCCGACACCCTCCGATTGCCTCTAAAAACATAACAGTCCTAAAGATGACCATTTTAACCCATTCTCATTACCTCAAATTGAAAACCTTAAAGAATAAAAATTGTAGTTCTACTAGTTCTTGTTCCGGATCATCTTGAATCACCTCAATCGGAGTTCGTATGAGGAAGTTATGACCATTTTACTACAGGAGTTCAAAACTGTCCAACTCAAACTTCTGTCCCCGCGCCGCGGCGCGAGAACTATGCTAACCAGTGGCGTCGCAGCGCGAGATTGGCACTATGGCGCGAATGTCAGCGTTGGGGAGTGAATTTTGGCGCTGGGGCTCCATTTTTGGCTCTGGGGCGCCAAAAACTTACAAAACCGAGCACGAAGACCATTTTTGGTCTATTTAAGAAATTCTAGCAACTAATTACATACATATAATGGATGTAATTTACACATAAACGTTAAAAATCATCTATATACCCATTACCCACCACTAATCAACAATATCATAAACTAATTCTTTGAAAACACTATTTTTAAAACAAAAACTCCATTGTTGATATATTAAATTACAGTGAACGTAATTCCATGCTTATAACCAATTTAATACCTTTGAAATACTAGTATACCAACATATAAACCAGTTAACATGTATAGTTCCTTAGTTAGCATAAAAAATTTTGATATTTCTACAAAACATATATTCGTATATCTATTTTTCACTATAAACCAAGTTCTCTTTCTCAATCGTAATTTAGCGCGCGCGCGCGCACACACACACACATAGACACACACACACACACAAACACACACACACACACACACACACACACACACACACACACACATATATATATATATATATATATATATATATGCTAACTATAACAATTATAGCTACTCATATTATCTTAACCAATTATAAAACACAATTTACGAAAAACTTTGTAAAACTTTATATATACAGTGAAATAGAAGAATACACAGACTTTATATATACAGTGTGTGTGTGTGTGTGTGTGTGTGTGACACCCCCAAATCTCGGTACTTCGTTACCTCAAGATTTGGTGTTCACGTAATCAAAACATTCATTTCTAACTACCCAATCATAATAGAATTGAATAATAAAAGAAAACCTGCCCATACAGGATTAAACTTAAATAAAAGAAATCTCCCAGGTTATCTAACCTTTACAAACATTCATACATTCATGCGGAATAATTAAAATCACATTCATTACAATCTTTAAACAAGTCTGAAAATAAACTATTCAATCTATTACAGGTCTTCAGCATTGTTTCATCTTTCCTTTCCCTTTACTGGTGCTAGGTACATCACCAGTTTCAACCTTAGCTGTAAGAAATTTTACAGGCAAGAGCGAGCAAACAAAGCCCACTTGAAATAATAATAGATAAATCATTTAACTTTACATCATTTGCCAATATTAGGTTTAATAGAACTGAACAATATATTCTATTAACTTTCTAAAATTTATAACGTTCACTGAGGGTCTAATGACCACGAATCATGTCCACAGTTATAAGTAATCTTTCAACTTTAACTTTAACAGTCATAAGACTATAAGGACTTCACGTACTTAGGGGGATCAACCCTTCGTACAATGTATTGTGCACAACCATTTTAACGCTAAGCGTAAACCTCTATTAAAAGAGTTGTTCATCTCAGTATTTAGAATACAAGTCCGCACCAAAGTAAGTTTGGTTTGGATAAGTTGTCAAGGAAATTTGGAGTTCAACGGACATCAACTAAGGATTAGTTGAATACAAGATAATAACACTATATTATCGAATGATCATACTGAATAAACATTTCGTTCTAAGTTCATGCTTTAGGAATAATCTAATAGCATAACAATTGAATAACTTATCATACCTTGCTTTGAACAACGTTAAGCTAAGGTTACATTTTAGAATTTAATATTAAGCATGCACAACAAATAATAACTTAAACGATAAACTAAAGGTACTTGCATGCTAACATAACAAGTTTAGAGTTAAGAAAACTTGCACAATTATAAAAGTAGAGTTAGAGAACTTGCATAAGTATAACATAACAATGAAAAGTAACCTTGCTGAATAATAAAGTAGCAAAGGTTAGGGAACTTGCCTCGTGTGTAGGTTAAACAATTACTATTCACGTTCACCCCAAGTCCTACACATACCATATGCATTGACAATACACATTAGTTATACTAACATTACCTTTATGAGTTCCTTTATTACTCTTAGTATAGCTACTAACTAAGTTTAAGTTTAAACACAGCACATCTTTCCTGAACATTACATTTTAGCTTTATTACAACTATTTAAATAATCATGCCATTACACCACGTGTACATTAACAACTTGATATAACATCCTAATACATGTCCAACATGTTATCATTAAGTTATACTAATACCCAAAGGGTTGCACTTGCATTCGTGCATCCCGACGCCCTCCGATTGGCTCCAAATACACAACAGTCATACAAATGGCCATTTTGACTACTGTTACAGACCTCAAATAAAAACACTTAAAGAATGAAAGTTGTAGGTCTACTCGTCCTCTTTCCGAATCATCTTGAATTACCTAAATCGGAGTTCGTATGAAAAAGTTATGGCCATTTTACTACAGGAGGCCAAAACTGCCCAACTAGGCCACTTTTCCGGCGCCGGGGCGCGGAACAGTGGCGCTGGGGCGCGGGACACGGTGCTGGGGCGCGGGCCACGGCGCTGGGGCGCGGGCCACGACGCTGGGGCGCGAACATGGCGCTGCGGCGCGAACCATGGCGCTGGGGCGCGGACATGGCGCTACGGCGCCACTAAAGTACTACTGGAGTCGTGCCGCGGCGCCAGACTCCAGAATCCGGCAACAGACTCGGCAACAGTACCAGAAAAACCAATTTGGCCAAAAAGCTCGAATCTAATAGATTGATTATCATGTAAATTGCATATAGACATCATATAATCGTATACTAACGACTTCTAACATGTTTCTACTCATCAATTAGCACAAACATCAAATATTCAACACCCAATTTTAATATTTTTGGCAAAACTCTATATTTTGATATTTTTCATGAAAACCAATACTGTGATTTTGTTATTCAATCAAAACAGAAATTTTCAAGCATCATGATTATGATTTTACACTCTAGCAATTCTTATAATCAATTTATCAATACAACAACTAATTAAACCTTAATTTCCATTTTAAAAATAACCCATTCTCATTCATAAAATTCTCTGTAAAACAATTTCTTCATAAAACATATACATACATGAATTAAACTCTACATAATCATGCATAACTCATGAAACACATCCACAATTGCTAATTATATAAACTTATAACCAAAACAACCAAAATTTCTTTTCATAAATTTTTCACAGAAACTTTTTGGGAAAGGAAAAAAAAAACTTTTAGAGTTTTGTAAAGAAGAAGATGGCCTACCTTGGATTATGAAGAAGATGATGGTCCTAACTCTTTGATTGTCAAGCTTTTCTCCAAAACCTGTTAATAATCTCTCAATTCTCTCTAGAATTCTCTCACTTTTCTTCCTTTCTTCTTCTTCTTCCTCTGAGTTTTTTCTTTCTCTATTTTCCTTCTTCTGAACTCTTTTCTCTCTCTAACATACGTACTAAAATATAACGTATATAATTATAATTATAATAATTGTATATTATAAATATAAGATATATAACTGACATCAGTTAAAGGTTTTGAAAATCAAAAGTCATAAGGCTTGTTTGGTTAGTTTAAATAAAATAACTCATTAATCTTTATGCCTTGTTTGGTAAAACTCAATTAGATAAAGAGTTATTATGCCATAAGACATGTTTGGTAAAACCACATTAAACTCTTTTAATTTGTTTTGGTAACTCCTATATAACAAGGTTATTAGTCACACTTTATTTAATTAAATAAATCAAATAAAAACATTACTCTATTAAATTACTTTAACACATAAACAATTATAATTCTTTTTACAATTATAATTTCATTTAATCAACTAATATTTCAAACTACAATTTCTCATTTAAATATTATTATTTATTTAAAATCATTATAAACTCTCTAGCTTATTAAATTAATAAATCTAAAATCTCATAACAACTAATTTATTTAGCTCCTTAATTATTTACTCAACAAATAATTAATTAAATCACATCAACTCAAATTGCCATATAATTCAATAAATATTTAATATTGCCAATAAATATTTAATATTTAATATTTAATTATTTATTCAACAAATAATTAAATAAACCACATCACTCAAATTGAACAATTATTTATTCAACAATAAACATATCCACTAAATATTTATATAACTCAATAAATATTTAATATTACACTTTAAAATTCTGGAATGTTACATCATTCCCTCCTTACAAGGATTCTGTCCTCAGAATCACAATTCAAACAAATTATTCGCTACATTCTTCCCTACTTACAAAGATTCTGTCCCCAAAATCGAAGACACAGATTAAACAAATAACTCAGGGTATTCTTTCAACATTTTCTCTTCGAGTTCCCACGTTGCTTCTTCAGCGTTGGGGTTCCTCCAAATCACCTTCACAGAAGGTATCACTTTATTCCTGAGCACTTGTTCTTTCCTGTCGACTATCTGGATAGGAATCTCTTCATAAGACAAATCTTTCTCGAACTGCAACGGTTCGTACTCGATTACGTGCTTGTAATCGGGTTTATATGGTCGTAACACCGAAATATGAAAAATATTATGAATGTTTTCCAACTCTAGAGGTAGAGCTACCTCATAAGCCACTTCTCCCACTCTTCGCAGCACTTCAAAGGGTCCAATAAACCTCGGGCTTAGTTTTCCCTTTTTACCGAAACGAATTTTCCCCTTCCAAGGAGAAACTTTTAGGAATACATAGCTTCCTACGTCAAATGCACGATCTTGCCTGTGTTGATCAGCATACTTCTTCTGTCGGTCTTGAGCTGCTACTAATCTTATCCTGATGAGTTTGATAACCTCAGCAGTTTGTTGCACCAATTCTGGTCCTAACAGTTGACGTTCTCCAACTTCATCCCAGTACAGTGGAGTTCTGCACTTTCTGCCGTATAACGCTTCGTAAGGCGGCATGCCGATGCTCGCGTGATAACTATTATTGTAGGCGAATTCCACCAACGGTAATTGCTCTTCCCAGCTTCCTTTGAAATCCATGACGCATGCTCTCAACATATCTTCCAATGTCTGGATCGTTCGTTCGCTTTGGCCATCTATTTGCGGATGATATGCCGTACTCATTCGCAACTGTGTTCCCATACATTCTTGTAGTCTCTTCCAGAAGTTTGATGTGAACCTTGGATCTCTGTCTGACACAATTGACACTGGAACTCCATGTCTTGCAACGATCTCTTTAATATATAGTTTTGCCAGCTGATCAAGATTGAATCTAATCTTTATTGGCAAAAAGTGTGCAAATTTTGTCAGTCTGTCTACTATTACCCAAATTGCATCGTATCCTTTCTGAGTAGTTGGAAGACCCACCACAAAATCTATCGTGATATGCTCCCATTTCCATTCCGGTATTTCCAACGGTTGAAGCAATCCGCTGGGTCTTTGATGTTCGGCTTTTACTCTCTGACATGTTAAGCACTTTGCTACACATTCCACGACATCCCTTTTCATATTTGGCCACCAAAAATGTCGGCGCAAATCTTGATACATTTTCGTGCTCCCTGGATGAATTGAATATTTTGAGCTATGAGCTTCGATCAAAATTTCTTCTTTCAGTTCTGGTGCTGCTGGAACCCAGATCCTTCCTTCAAACCGTAGTAACCCTTCGGTGTCGATCTTGTATTTTACATCACCGCCTTCAATCAAATTCTCTTTGATTTTCGCACACTCTTCGTCTTGTAGTTGGGCACTCTTCACTTTGTCCATTAAAGTTGGACCAGGTTCTATCTGAAATAATTGTTCGTCGGATTCCTGTGGAAATTTGATTTCCAGTTCTAACTTTGTCATTGCTGGAATGAGCTCCTCCTGAGTTGTTAGCAGCATTAATTTCTCCCGACCTTTCCTACTTAAAGCATCCGCAACCACATTCGCTTTGCCCGGATGATAAAAGATCTCACAATCGTAATCTTTTATCAGTTCCATCCACCTTCTCTGACGCAGGTTCAAATCCTTCTGAGTGAAAATATACTTCAGACTTTTGTGGTCTGTGTAGATCTCACATTTCTCTCCATAAAGATAGTGTCTCCATATCTTGAGAGCAAATACCACTGCAGCCAATTCCAAATCATGAGTCGGATACCCTTTCTCATAATCTTTCAATTGTCTTGATGCATAGGCAATAACTTTGCCGTTCTGCATAAGAACACAACCTAACCCTTTGTGTGAGGCATCACTATATACCACAAAATTTCCTGTATTATCTGGCAGGGTTAACACAGGTGCCATACTTAGCTTTTTCTTCAAATCTTGGAAGCTCTCTTCACATTTCTCCGTCCACACGAATTTCACAGCTTTTCGTGTCAAGATTGTTAACGGGGTGGCTATCTTAGAAAAATCTTGTATAAATCTTCTATAATAACCGGCCAGCCCCAAGAAACTCCTCACCTCTGAAGGTGTTCTTGGTTGTTCCCAATTGATTACAGCTTCCACTTTCGATGGATCTACTAAAATCCCATCTTTGTCAATCATATGACCCAAAAATTGTACACGGTCGAGCCAAAATTCACACTTAGTGAATTTCGCGTACAACTTTTCCTTTCTTAGTGTCTCCAATGTCAGATGTAAATGTTCCACGTGTTCTTCTTGAGTTTTGGAATACACCAGAATGTCGTCGATAAACACCACTACGAACTTGTCTAAAAATGGTTTAAATACCCTGTTCATCAAATCCATGAACGCGGCAGGGGCATTTGTTAAACCAAAAGACATCACCAGAAACTCGTAATGTCCATACCGAGTTCTGAATGCCGTTCGTGGTATATCCTCCTTCCTCACTTTCAACTGGTGATACCCACTTCTCAAATCAATTTTCGAAAAGTATTTAGCACCCTTCAACTGGTCAAACAAGTCATCTATTCTTGGCAACGGGTATTTGTTTTTAATAGTGACTTTGTTTAACTCCCTGTAATCAATGCAAAGATGGATTGACCCGTCCTTCTTCTTCACGAATAAAACTGGCGCTCCCCACGGCGATACACTTGGTTGAATATACTTCTTGTCTAGCAGTTCTTGCAACTGTACCATCAGTTCCTTCATTTCTACCGGAGCCATTCTGTACGGAGCCTTTGATATCGGTGTTGTTCCCGGCACTAAGTCGATCACGAATTCAATTTCTCTGTCCGGCGGAAGTCCTGGCAAATCTTCTGGAAACACGTCTTCGAATTCTCTCACTACCGGTATTTCTTCTAATTTCACACCTTTCTTCTGAGTATCGACTATGTAAGCTAAATAGCCCACACAACCTTGACTCAACAACTTCTTGGCCTACATAGTCGTCAGACATTTCATTTGTCTTGGCGACTTGCTACCATAAAATACTACCTTTGACGGAGTCATAAGGTTTACACAATTTTTTTGGCAGTCAATTACTGCTCCATAATTGAACAACCAATCCATTCTCAAAATTACATCAAATTCCCCGAGTCTAATCGGAATCAAATCTACTAACAAGATATTCCCCTTAATGTTTACCCTACAGTTCTTGTAAACGAACCTAACAGGGATTATTTCCTTATTCGCAATTTCTATGTTCAAAGGAAAATTCAGTTCTTCTGTAGGCAATTCTAACCTCTTGGCAAATTCATCAGATATAAACGAGCAAGTAGCACCCGAATCAAATAATACATATGCATTAATATCATTGATTGGGATAATACCTGACACCACATCTTTTGATTGCACAGCATCTTGCACAGTCATGTTGAAGGTTCTGGCTGTGGGTTTGTTTAATGCTGCAGGTCCTGTAATAGCCCACGTACCTCCATTGTTACCTCCTCCATTGTTTCTGGTTGTCCCTCCCTCCTTCTTCTTAGGGCATTCACGAGCAAAATGATCCTTGGATCCGCACGTGAAGCACGCCTTCTTCTTTGGTTGAGTGCAATTTGGGGCGATGTGACCCTCCTGGCCACAATTGTAGCAAACTCGTTTCTCCATCAAGCACGCACCCTTGTGAAATTTCCCGCATGTCGCACATGCTTCAAACTTTTTGTTTTGCTGGTTACCCTGCTGGTTTCCAGCTCCCCCGTTCCCATTCCACTTCCTCTTCAAGCAGTTGTTGTTGTTATTTCCACTGCTGCCACCTCCATTCTTCATTTCATTCTCATTCTTCTTCTTCTTTTGTTCCTGGTTGAATTTGGTCACCGCCTCTCCTCCACCTTCAGCGAGTATTGCTTTCTCCATTACTGCTGCAAATGTCTGCAACTGGAATAGGGAAACCCTACTGTACAGCCAGGGCTTCAGTCCCTGTTCAAACCTCTTCGCTTTGCGTTCGTCTGTGCTAACCTGATATGGCGCAAACCTCGCCAACTCGTTGAATTTTGCGGCATACTCGGATACCGACATCGTCCCTTGCTTCAGCTCCAGAAACTGTACTTCCAGCTGACTCTTTGAACTCTTCGGGAAATAGGTTTCGAAGAACAGTTCCTTCAACCTATCCCAGGTCATCACTCCTGGCCCTTCCCGAGTTTTATTGGCCTGCCACCAATAACTAGCTTCTGCTTTCAACATGAAAGTTGTGAAAGCCGTCTTCTGGTCATCCCCTACCCTAGCGACATCGAACACCTTCTCTATCTCCATAATCCAGGTTTGAGCTTCAACTGGATTCATGGACCCACGGAATTCAGGTGGTCCAACCGCCTTAAACTCCTTAAACGTTGTACCATGGTTTTGAGGTTGATTCTGCAACGCTCCTGTCAATAGTGTCACTAATTGTTGAACGGGATTCGCATCAACATTGTCGTTAGCTTCTTCGGTGGTTCTCTGTCGTGTTGGTTGACGTCTGGGAGGCATTTTCTGTTTAAAATAAAACATCTATTAGGCCATTACTCAACTTCTTTAAGTATTTCTAATTAATTTGCCTCAACAAAGAAATAATCACATAGCACATAACACTTTGAATAAAATAATAACTTTTATTTATTCATAAACTTTTTGAAAACATAACACAATAGCATCTCTGCTATCTACATTACTTTCCTGAACTACAAAAGTTTCAGGGCAACATCATCATTCTCATATCCCATGGTTACTTAACACTCGGGATTTACACATTATTTAACACTTATTACTTGCAGAACAGACAAATTTCCTACGATGACCTATTAAGATAATCAGTCGCCTTTTGACGCTCTTCTTCCATAACACGGAACATGGTTCGGCGATCTAACACGTATGATGGCAGAGTCTCGAACTGAATTGGATAACCCATGACCCGATCCTGAGCTCGATTGATCACGGTATTGAATACTTTATCCATCTCTTCCATCTTCATCCTCTTTGCTTGTGCGTCCCTTACTGCTCTTCCAGTTCGTTGATAAGCTTCCTCGTATGCATCTTCAGCTCTTATCCTCTTAGCCGCTTCTTCTCTCAGCCTGCCCTTCAGTTCAGCAACCATCTCGATCAATTGTTCCTTCTCTCCTTCAGTCTGTGTTAGTTTCTCCTCGGCGTTTGTCAGTCGTTCATCACGATCCTGGATCTCGCCGTCTTTTTGTGTAATTGTAGTTTGTTTTTTCAGCTACTATCTCCTGCAACTCCTCCACTGTATCTTGTAGTTCCACGTTAAGGTCGTGCACTTCATCATATACACGGCCAGCTATCGAGTTAAGCGGAATCCTTTCCTCCTCATCCTCGCCATCCTCATTCTCCTGCGGTAACTCAATGGGATCCTCCTCGTCTGTCTCCACATCATCATCCTCATCCTCAACTACTGTGACCAACGGGGCTGACTCCCGTGGCAGTAGTTGTTCCCAAACTACATGAATGTCGCGAGGCTCCTCCTCTATAGGCATTAGAGGTCCCTCCTCCCTAGTCTGACTAGATTCTCCGACATTAGTCATCCTGACAACAAAATTTTAAAGTTTTAGTTATTAATCATTCTAATTGACACTCGCGAGCACATAAGTTATAATCACATAAGCACATAAGTGTTTTATTACTTCTTTCTTAAAACTCGATAAGAGTTAACTCCACTATCTTTTCAAAAGGTTACTTCCTAAGGCTTTTTCCCCCACCTAAGGTTCATAACCTAAAGCTTTGATACCAACCTGTGACACCCCCAAATCTCGGTACTTCATTACCTCAAGATTTGGTGTTCACGTAATCAAAACATTCATTTCTAACTACCCAATCATAATAGAATTGAATAATAAAAGAAAACCTGCCCATACAGGATTAAACTTAAATAAAAGAAATCTCCCAGGTTATCTAACCTTTACAAACATTCATTCATTCATGCGGAATAATTAAAATCACATTCATTACAATCTTTAAACAAGTCTGAAAATAAACTATTCAATCTATTACAGGTCTTCAGCATTGTTTCATCTTTCCTTTCCCTTTACTGGTGCTAGGTACATCACCAGTTTCAACCTTAGCTGTAAGAAATTTTACAGGCAAGAGTGAGCAAACAAAGCCCACTTGAAATAATAATAGATAAATCATTTAACTTTACATCATTTGCCAATATTAGGTTTAATAGAACTAAACAATATATTCTATTAACTTTCTGAAATTTATAACGTTCACTGAGGGTCTAATGACCACGAATCATGTCCACAGTTATAAGTAATCTTTCAACTTTAACTTTAACAGTCATAAGACTATAAGGACTTCGCGTACTTAGGGGGATCAACCCTTCGTACAATGTATTGTGCACAACCATTTTAACGCTAAGCGTAAACCTCTATTAAAAGAGTTGTTCATCTCAGTATTTAGAATACAAGTCCGCACCAAAGTAAGTTTGGTTTGGATAAGTTGTCAAGGAAATTTGGAGTTCAACGGACATCAACTAAGGATTAGTTGAATACAAGATAATAACACTATATTATCGAATGATCATACTGAATAAACATTTCATTCTAAGTTCATGCTTTAGGAATAATCTAATAGCATAACAATTGAATAACTTATCATACCTTGCTTTGAACAACGTTAAGCTAAGGTTACATTTTAGAATTTGATATTAAGCATGCACAACAAATAATAACTTAAACGATAAACTAAAGGTACTTGCATGCTAACATAACAAGTTTAGAGTTAAGAAAACTTGCACAATTATAAAAGTAGAGTTAGAGAACTTGCATAAGTATAACATAACAATGAAAAGTAACCTTGCTGAATAATAAAGTAGCAAAGGTTAGGGAACTTGCCTCGTGTGTAGGTTAAACAATTACTATTCACGTTCACCCCAAGTCCTACACATACCATATGCATTGACAATACACATTAGTTATACTAACATTACCTTTATGAGTTCCTTTATTACTCTTAGTATAGCTACTAACTAAGTTTAAGTTTAAACACAGCACATCTTTCATGAACACTACATTTTAGCTTTATTACAACTACTTAAATAATCATGCCATTACACCACGTGTACATTAACAACTTGATATAACATCTTAATACATGTCCAACATGTTATCATTAAGTTATACTAATACCCAAAGGGTTGCACTTGCATTCGTGCATCCCGACGCCCTCCGATTGGCTCCAAATACACAACAGTCATACAAATGGCCATTTTGACTACTGTTATAGACCTCAAATAAAAACACTTAAAGAATGAAAGTTGTAGGTCTACTCGTCCTCTTACCGAATCATCTTGAATTACCTAAATCGGAGTTCGTATGAAAAAGTTATGGCCATTTTACTACAGGAGGCCAAAACTGCCCAACTAGGCCACTTTTCCGGCGCCGGGGCGCGGAACAGTGTCGCTGGGGCGCGGGACACGGTGCTGGGGCGCGGGCCATGGCGCTGGGGCGCGGGCCACGACGCTGGGGCGCGAACATGGCGCTGCGGCGCGAACCATGGCGCTGGGGCGCGGACATGGCGCTACGGCGCCACTAAAGTACTACTGGAGTCGCGCCGCGGCGCCAGACTCCAGAATCCGGCGACAGCCTCGGCAACAGTACCAGAAAAACCAATTTGGCCAAAAAGCTCGAATCTAATAGACTGATTATCATGTAAATTGCATATAGACATCATATAATCGTATACTAACGACTTCTAACATGTTTCTACTCATCAATTAGCACAAACATCAAATATTCAACACCCAATTTTAATATTTTTGGCAAAACTCTATATTTTGATATTTTTCATGAAAACCAATACTGTGATTTTGTTATTCAATCAAAACAGAAATTTCCAAGCATCATGATTATGATTTTACACTCTAGCAATTCTTATAATCAATTTATCAATACAACAACTAATTAAACCTTAATTTCCATTTTAAAAATAACCCATTCTCATTCATAAAATTCTCTGTAAAACAATTTCTTCATAAAACATATACATACATGAATTAAACTCTACATAATCATGCATAACTCATGAAACACATCCACAATTGCTAATTATATAAACTTATAACCAAAACAACCAAAATTTCTTTTCATAAATTTTTCACAGAAACTTTTTGGGAAAAGAAAAAAAAAACTTTTAGAGTTTTGTAAAGAAGAAGATGGCCTACCTTGGATTATGAAGAAGATGATGGTCCTAACTCTTTGATTGTCAAGCTTTTCTCCAAAACCTGTTAATAATCTCTCAATTCTCTCTAGAATTCTCTCACTTTTCTTCCTTTCTTCTTCTTCTTCCTCTGAGTTTTTTCTTTCTCTATTTTCCTTCTTCTGAACTCTTTTCTCTCTCTAACATACGTACTAAAATATAACGTATATAATTATAATTATAATAATTGTATATTATAAATATAAGATATATAACTGACATCAGTTAAAGGTTTTGAAAATCAAAAGCCATAAGGCTTGTTTGGTTAGTCTAAATAAAATAACTCATTAATCTTTATGCCTTGTTTGGTAAAACTCAATTAGATAAAGAGTTATTATGCCATAAGACATGTTTGGTAAAACCACATTAAACTCTTTTAATTTATTTTGGTAACTCCTATATAGCAAGGTTATTAGTCACACTTTATTTAATTAAATAAATCAAATAAAAACATTACTCTATTAAATTACTTTAACACATAAACAATTATAATTCTTTTTACAATTATAATTTCATTTAATCAACTAATATTTCAAACTACAATTTCTCATTTAAATATTATTATTTATTTAAAATCATTATAAACTCTCTAGCTTATTAAATTAATAAATCTAAAATCTCATAACAACTAATTTATTTAGCTCCTTAATTATTTACTCAACAAATAATTAATTAAATCACATCAACTCAAATTGCCATATAATTCAATAAATATTTAATATTGCCAATAAATATTTAATATTTAATATTTAATTATTTATTCAACAAATAATTAAATAAACCACATCACTCAAATTGAACAATTATTTATTCAACAATAAACATATCCACTAAATATTTATATAACTCAATAAATATTTAATATTACACTTTAAAATTCTGGAATGTTACAATATATATATATATATATATATATATATATATATATATATATATATATATATATATATACACGTACATCTTTTTAAGTTTAGAGGAACATACCTCTTGTTTGATTAGACAATCTTTGTTAATCACTGATAACTTTCTTTTGCTACTTCTCTCTCTCAGGTTTTCTCTCAAATTCTCTGAAACCTTCTCTTTGAAAACCCTTTTTTTCTGAACTTCTTCTTAGGCTTAGGCTTAGGCCATATACAATATACGTAAAAGTAAAAACTAAACTGATAACAAAGCGTGCATAAAAGAAACGCATATAGTCATAATAGACCTAATAAGTATTATCAGTTATCAGCATATAACGTATACTTATAAATATATAAATTATTTATTTAGTTAATAATTTAAATACAAAAGAAATCCAAAAGCCATAAGGCTTTGTTTGGCAAACCATTAAAATTTACATGATTAATATACTTAAACCTTGTTTGGCAAAAACTAATTTAAAATTTCTTTAATTTATTTTAATAACTCTTTATGACATAGTTATTTGTCATACTTTAGTTAATAACAATTTATTAAATAATTCACTTAATCACATAACTCAATCCACATATTAATTATTTAACAACTAAATAATTAACTAAATCAAATCAATCTAATTGAACAATTATTTATCCAATAATAAACACATTCAATAAATATTAATTTAAATCAATAAATATATAAGTATTTTGATAAAAATTTGGATTATTACATTTCATAATTCAATCCACATGTAAATGTCTTATTGACATGTTAAAAAAAATCTATTTTAACATACCATTATATGTCTAACACATTTTTGTGTTCATTAGATTAGGTTACTATTACATTCCTGGACTTGAACAATTTAAGAAAATCATTTCTAAACTATCTGCAGAGTGGCGATGCGGCGCCACCGTACAGCCTACCCTTGGCGTTGCGGCGTGGCTGGCACTGCGGCGTGGGTATTCAGCCTGCAGCCGGCGCTGCGGCGCGGCATACCAGTACCAGAACTGCAATTCTCAAAAAATTATAGAACATGGCCAAAACACCCAATTAATTTATTCACAAGCATATCCATACACTGAAATACACATATAACTACTATCCAACCCTTCTAGCATGAATTTAACAAGTTAAAACATATAATTTCCAAAATCAAATCATGAAATTTCATGTTCTTGGTGATTTTGAAAGTTTTTAAAGATAAAACATAAAATTGACACTGCGGATTCATTATAACACCGAATTTGTCCATTCGAATTTTGTTTTCTTCGTTTTAATATGCATAATCATCTACAAGTGTAAATTAATGATACAACATATGATTAACGCATTAAATTTGTATGTAAGGGCCATATGGCCATATCTTTATACTCTGTAACTTCAAAAATCTAATTACGACATATTTTTATGAAATTGAAGTTATGAAAACAAACATATATTATAAAAACATGTTATGATGACACATTATCATATATATATATATATATATATATATATATATATATATATATATATATGTACACAATTATTACTCTGACCAAATATAGAGACTTGAAAGCCATTATTTTATAAAAACTTTAATGACATAAATTTGAAGTTTAGGGAAGAAGAGATTACCTTAAAGAAATTTCTCTGATTCTCCAATATCACAATTTCCTCTAAACTCTATTTGAAAATCTCTCTGAACTCACAGGTTTTTGTTTCAAAACTAACATACGTAATAAATTAAAACTGACTAATGCGCTTTGTAACTGGCAGTGTGGTGGTCAGTTAACCCCATTCATGGGTTAACTGCTCCTAACTTCTCTTAGGACCTTGTTTGGCTATTCTTATAAACTCATTCCCATTTAATTTAATTAACCTCTTATAATACAGTTTTAATCATGTCACACTCAATTACATAATAAATCAATTATCTTATTTAATTTAATTTAAATAAAATATAATAATTTCTCATTAATTCACTTAGTCACATAATTAAATTTCTCATTTATTAATTATGTCCAATTATTAAATCCCTAATTAATTATAAATTAATTAAAATAACATTGTGCATATTAAATATTTCATTTAATTCAACAAGCTCACATAAATACATACTTTTGAATAATAAAAATTCTCATCATTAATTTAATAAATATAACACATGTAATTAAATTAATCTACCACAATTTCATCAATTAATTATTTAATCTAATAATTAAATCATCAAAAAATATTTATTTAATTCAATAAATATTCAAATTAAATTACAAAATCTCGTTCGTCACATCTTTCCCCCTTAAAAGGATTCTATCCCCAGAATCACGACTCAATAAATTCGTCCAGTTACATTCTCCCCCCTTACAAAGATTTTCTCCCTAGAATCGCTTACACATAATTTAAGTAAATAAATGAGGATAATTATTCATCATATGCACTTCGAGTTCCCACGTTGCTTCTTCAGCGTTGTGGTTCCTCCAGATTACCTTAACAGAAGGTATTGCTTTATTTCTTAGAACTTGCTCTTTTTTGTCGATAATCTGAATAGTAATTTCTTCATAAGATAAATCTTTCTCAAAATGTAAGGGTTCATATTCAATCACGTGTTTGTAATCGTGTTTGTAGTGTAAGACCCCAAATTATTAATAAATGAAATTTAATTTCCTCTATTTATTATTCTGAAATAGTAAGGGTTGATTTGATTAATGTGGTTAGTTATGGGTAAAATGCGCAAATATTTTAAATAAGCAAGTGGTTATAAAATATTCATTGTTGTCGGGGAATATTTGTTTGGTCGTGGAATATTCTTGTTGTCGGGGAATATTCGTACGACGGCGCAGCCTTGTGTGGGCCCCATAACAGAAAGCGATTGGATGAAGAAAATGACAAAAATAAGTTATTTATAAATAACGGCGTAGTTGTTACCGTTAATACTGTTGGAATACCCGGTGGTTAAAACACGGTAATACGCGTAGCACACAGTATTGCACCAATTATTGATTCTTACGTAAGAAGGCACTACTTAATAATGGTTACAGTAATTACTGTTCAGTATTTTGTTGATTCAATAATTGCTGCGTTAATATTTTATATTAATGTTGTTTAATAATTGTCACTACACAGTATTTTCTATTATCGGAGCAATAATTCATATTATCTGAATAATATTATTAGATAACATTATTGGTAATGTCTAGAAAGTTCTGTCTAAGGAGAGGTTTGATCATCTAATTGCGCGCTAGTAAGGAGAAATCTTTATTGGAAAGCCCCCTCTTTCCTGGGAACGGCCTGGTTGCTAGTACTGTGGTTCTATAATATTATTTATGTATAATTAATTATTGATTTATATGATGAGAAAAATAGTGATTTTATGTGGATATAGATAGAGAAAAATTTTAATGTGACAATTGTTGAAAATTAATATTTTATCTTTTTCTGATAAAATAATTCATTGAAATATATTATTTTAATAATATATTGATGGTGGTATTTTTACAATGAATGTGAGATATATGAGTATATGAGGAGGAAGAGTATTTTTGTGGCATTAAATGATTAACACATGTTTTGTGTGTTGGTGGACATAATTCTTGACCGAAAATTTATTATTGACTGTAAAATCGCCCGTTTGTGAATTTCGGTCAATTTCTGTTTGGAATTTGGAAAAACTTTCTTCTGCAAAGTTGTAGAGAATTGAATTTCCTATAAAAACACGCAAGATTCAAATATTCTGACAAAAGGGCTATTTATTATGAATTATTGAAGTTTTGAAGTTCCGAAATAATTGATTTTTGGGAGTTTTAGTTAATTATTTTGAGAAAAACGTTTTTTGTATTTTTTTGGACATCATAAACATGTGCAAGGTGGCTGATTTCAGGTTTTCTAAGGTGGGCTTGAAAATTTATATATATATATATATATATATATATATATATATATATATATTATATTAAATTTTCTGCTTTGGTGTTCTAAGCATTTTCCTATAAATAGGGTGCTTAGGTTAGAATTGAAAATCACACCAGAAACAAAAGTTTCTCTCTATTTCTCTCTCTATATCGAGCGTATTCTTGTGAGTATTTGATACTTTGAGTGTTACTTTACGGTGCAAGTTTCCTTCAGCACTATATCTAGTATTTCAGTCAGAAGTACCGTCATTCCGAGGTAAGGGATGTTATTTTATTCGAAAATGATATTATTCTTCAATATCATTATGCCGAAATATTGGTTAGAGTTTTTATTAAATTTGGAACTTTTTCATGTCGGGGTTACTATTCACGAGTTATAATTCACGAGTTACTATTCACCGAAAAATGAAATTTTTTTCTTTTCGTCCAAAATATCTATTCTGGATACTAGCTTTGTTTGTATCCATGTTTTGATTGTTCTTAAATTTTACTCCACTATGATTATTTATGAGGTATTTTTTTGGACATGGAATAGCTGAAATACGAATCCTTAATATTTATTATTTTGTTTCACTGGATTCGTTTCCTTAAAAATATTTTTCATCATCATCGGTCTTAAATGATGATATAACTGAATATCTTTGGCCTGTAGTGCAAAGATGAATGATTTCTGATGAATATCTTTGGCCCGTAGTGCAAAGATGAACAGGTGTTGTGGTGAACATGACCAACTGATGAATATCTTTGGCCTGTAGTGCAAAGATGACTATTTGATTCAAGATATTTATTGATTGATGTTACAGGGATAAAATGTTGATGATGGGCTTTTAAATTCATAGATAATCGTAGATTTCATTCTCTACGTAACTTCTCTATGAATTATTATTTTCCGCTGCGAATATTGATTGAAAACTTGTTGTCTATTGTATTCTATTAAATTTTTCCCTGTTGAAGACTAACGATAATTTGTTGTATATTATCTTAGTCTTAATATTCTTTACTGGGCTAGTTGAGCTCACCCTTTTCCTTGTTTTTCCATTTTCTTCTCAGGAGGCGAGAATGTAGCAAGTACTAGTCGGGGTATGGAATGAAGGTTCTAGGAAGTTGTTTTAGTAGTCCTTACCATTTTTTTTTGTAAAATATTGTACCAATAATTGTAATGAGGACTTATTTGAGTGTGGATATTGTCTAGATGACAATATTTGTATTTACACTCACAGTTTTTATGTTGTATTAATAAAGTTGTAGTTGTTTTTGTACCATGTTATTGACGACTCAGAATGGGTGTTGTATACCTATTTTGGGGGCGTCACAGTTTGTATCAGAGCTTATGGATATGATCTCTGGCGGAGATCGGGGAATAGAACTAGGAGGGGAGAGACGAGTAAATCCTTCGCTAGTGTGTCCTACCTAAGCTTATTTGTTGGTCAGTCATAATATAGGGATATTATGTGATTTGTTAATTTGTTAAATTAACCCCTGTTTTATGGCAGTATTTGAGAATGTCGACTGAGAATGTTAACAGTGGAGTAAATGAAACCGTGGAGACACCTGTACTCACCAACGAGGAGAACGTGCAATAGGCTGGCAATGTTCCTCCTGTAAACAACACCAATGAGCAGACGATGAGCGATGAGATGTTTAGAAGTTTTTTGCGGTTCATGCAAAACCAGACGAAGGAGATTCCTGTTCAAAATATAGGAAGAAACAATGGCAACGCATAGCTAGTCACAGCCAAGCAGTTCAAAGAGTTGGGACCACCAGAATTTAAGGGAAAGCCAGATCCGATCATGGCGGAAACGTGGGTCAAGCAAATTACCAAGATATTCAATGTCTTGGGATGCACGGAGGAACAGAAGGTTCCATTCGCCACCTTTATGTTCCGTGGCGAGGCAGACTACTGGTGGGAATCTGTGAAGCGTACCCATCCAGCCGCACTCAGCATGTCTTGGGAGACATTTCAGAAACTATTCAATGACAAGTACTTTCCTGAAAGTATTCGTCATATGAAGGAGGTAGAGTTTATTAGACTGGAGCAGAATAACATGACGGTGTCCCAGTACGAGGCGGAGTTTGCAGAGTTGTCCAGGTTTGCACCTCATTTGGTGGAGAATGAGGAACGTATGACACGGATGTTTCTGAGAGGTTTGAAACCCGGCATACGTCAATATCTAATTTCTCATAAATTTTCTCTCTATTCAGATGTTGTCAACAGGGCTCAATTATTAGAGTGAGATAACGAGTACGGTCAACCGAGGGACCACAACCAGGATCATATCGGTGACAACAGTCATCAGAATAATGATAACCAGCAAAGAAAGAAAAATACAGACAAGAACGGCAACCACTCTGGTGGTAATCGTGGCTATAAAAATAGAAGAAGCGAGTCGGGAGGAGATTTAAAAAGAGGAGATTCAATAATGACAATACGAAGACGTCAGCACCAGCAGCAACTGGTTCCAAGGGAGGAGAACGACCACCGGTCATATGCTATAAATGTGGAAAAGAGGGACATATCAGCCCAAACTGTCCACAACAGTTCAAGGTATGCTATAATTGTGGAAAGGAAGGACATATCGCTCGAGATTGTACGATAGCGAAACCAAGTTCAGCGGGGACGGTGACTCAAAAGGCTGCCCCAGAAAAGTCAAAGTCAATGGTTCCTGGAAGAGCGTTTGTCGTGACTGGTCAACATGCGAGGAACCCAAACGAGGTGATCACGGGTAAGCTAATCATAAATTCATGTGAAGTTTATACCTTACTAGATACCGGTGCTACCCATTCATTTATTTCTCCTGCTTGTGCTCAATGTTTAAACTTGACTCCGGAGAAGTTAGACTTTGATTTATCTGTGGAGACTCCGTTAGGGGAAACTTTCATCACATCCACTGTTTATAAATCTTGTTTGATCCAAGTTGGCACCATCACCTTACCTGTTGACCTTATCTCTTTAAAGATACTTGCATTTGACGTGATTTTAGGAATTGATTGGTTAACTACTCATCATGCCAAAATTGATTGTTTTCGTAAGGTGGTTAGTTTTCATATTCCTAATCAACCTGTTGTTCGAATTCAATCAACAAAGCCATTAAAATGAATCATTGTCATATCAAGTCATAAAGCCATTCGTTTATTGAAAAACGGATGTCAAGCTTTCTTAGCCCATGTTATGGATTTAAATAAAGACACGTCAAATTTGAATAATATTCCTGTTGTTAGTAACTTTCCTGACGTATTTCCTGAAGAACTTCTCGGTCTACCCCCAGAACGTGAAGTTGAATTCTTTATTGATCTTGAACCTGGTACAAAGCCCATTTCTAAAACCCCATATCGAATGGCTCCTATTGAACTTCAGGAGTTAAAAGTCCAACTACAAGAGTTATTGGACATCGGTTTTATTCGTCCTAGTACATCTCCTTGGGGTGCTCCTGTTTTATTTGTAAAGAAGAAAGACGGGAGTATGCGACTTTGTATCGATTACCGGGAATTAAACCATGTCACCATCAAGAATAGGTATCCGCTACCTCGTATTGATGACCTGTTTGACCAGTTACAAGGAGTAAAATTCTTTTCAAAAATTGATCTTCGTTCTGGATATCATCAGCTGAAGGTTAAAATTGAGGATATTCCGAAGACTGCCTTTAGAACTCGGTACGGGCATTATGAATTCTTAGTCATGTCTTTTGGATTGACTAATGCTCCTGCGGCTTTCATGGATATGATGAACCGAGTATTCAAGGATTATTTGGATCAGTTCGTTGTTGTCTTTATTGATGACATCCTCATATATTCCAAAAGCCGTGAAGATCATGAGCACCATTTGAAGCTGGTACTCCAAAGGCTGCGTGAAAATAAGCTATATGCTAAGTTAAAGAAATGTGAGTTCTGGCTTGAGGAAGTAGCATTCCTAGGGCACGTGGTGTCAAAACATGGAGTATCTGTGGACCCGGCGAAGATTGCAGCAATACAAAGCTGGGAGCAACCGAAGACGGTGACCGATGTACGTAGCTTTCTGGGCTTAGCTGCTTATTATCGGAGATTCGTAGAAGGGTTTTCTCGAATTGCTACCCCGTTAACTCAGCTGACTCGGAAGGATATCAAATTCGTATGGAGCGAAGAATGCGAGAAGAGTTTCCAAGAGCTTAAGAGGAGACTCATTTCGGCACCTGTTCTGACAATACCATCTTGTTCGGATGGATTTGTTATCTACAGCGATGCTTCAGGCAAAGGGTTAGGATGTGTTCTCATGCAACGTGGGAAAGTCATAGCCTATGCCTCGCGACAACTTAAAGAATATGAGAGAAATTATTCTACTCATGATCTAGAGTTGGCAGCAGTCGTTTTCGCGCTAAAGATCTGGAGGTACTATCTATATGGGGAGAAAGTGGAGATATATTCAGACCATAAAAGCCTCAAATATTTCTTCACTCAAAAAGAACTCAACATGCGGCAACGACGTTGGCTCGAGCTATTGAAAGATTATGACCACGCTATTCAATACCATCCTGGAAAAGCAAACGTGGTAGCTGACGCGTTGAGTATAAGATCATATACAGGAACGAGTGCGATGATGTCAAGTATACGCATAGAACCAACTTTAATCGATAAAGTTAAAGTTGCTCAAGCTACAGACCCGGAGCTGATGCGTATGAAGAAGAAAGTGCAAGAATGTGCTATTCCAGAAGCAAGAATCGATGAAGAAGGAATACTTCGAGTCCACTCCAGACTTTGTGTTCCTAACGATTCTGATTTGAAGTACAAGATCATGATGGAGGCACACAATACACCATTTGCAATCCATACAGGAAGTACTAAAATGTATCGTGATCTTTGACATACATTTTGGTGGAACAATATGAAGAGAGAGATTGCAAAGTTTATCTCGAGGTGTTTAACTTGTCAACGTGTAAAGGCGGAACATTAAGTACCAAAGGGTCCATTGCAACCACTTGAGATTCCGAAATGGAAGTGAGAACACATTACCATGGATTTTATTACGGGTCTTCCCACGGTTTCTCAAGGTATAAATGCTATTTGGGTTATAGTTGATAGATTAACCAAGTCTGCTCATTTCTTGCCGATACGAGAGACTTATTCCCTTGAACGTCTTGCTAGTATATACGTGAATGAGATTGTAAGGTTGCATGGCATGCCAGTATCCATAGTTTCGGATCGTGACCCAAGATTCACTTCAAGATTTTGGGTTAGCTTGCAAAAAGCTATGGGCACGGATTTACGGTTCAGTTCGGCATACCATCCTCAAACGGATGGGCAATCAGAGAGGACTATTCAAACTCTTGAAGATTTATTAAGACTTTGTGTCCTAGATTTCAAAGGAAGTTGGGATAAGTACCTACCATTGGTGGAATTCTCCTACAACAACAGTTATCAGGCAAGTATAGGTGTGGCTCCCTTTGAAGCATTGTATGGACGAAAGTGTCGCTCTCCAGTATGTTGGGATGAGGTGGGAGAAGCAACGTTGTTGGGACCAGAGTTGGTACGAATGACTACAGAGAAGATCCAAATGATTCGACAACGTATACAAACGGCACAGGATCGACAAAAGAGTTATGTGGATCTTCATTTAAAGGACGTGGAATTTGACATTGGGGATCATGTATTATTACGTGTAGCTCCATGGAAAGGAGTTACAAGATTTGGGAAGAGAGAAAAGCTCAATCCACGATTTATTGGTCAATTTCAGATTCTTGACCGAGTAGGAAATGTGGCCTATAGACTTGCGTTACCTCCAAGTATGTCTCGTGTTCATAATATTTTTCATATATCTGTGCTTCGTAAATATGTGAAAGATCCGAACCATGTTATTGAGTTAGAACCGGACGAGATAGCTGAAGACTTAACGTACGAGGAGGTACCTGTCAAGATCATGGATAAGAAGGAGCATGTCCTACGCACGAAGGTCATACCACAAGTTAAAGTTTTGTGGAGAAACCATGCTATTGAGGAAATGACCTGCGAGTTGGAAACGGAAATGAAAGCGAGGTATCCTCATCTTTTCGAAACACCAGGTACGTATGTCAATTTCGAGGACGAAATTTCATACGGAGGGGAGGTTGTAAGACCCCAAATTATTAATAAATGAAATTTAATTTCCTCTATTTATTATTTTGAAATGGTAAGGGTTGATTTGATTAATGTGGTTAGTTATGGGTAAAATGCGCAAATATTTTAAATAAGCAAGTGGTTATAAAATATTCATTGTTGCTGGGAAATATTTGTTTGGTCGTGGAATATTCTTGTTGTCGGGGAATATTCGTACGACGGCGCAGCCTTGTGTGGGCCCCATAACAGAAAGCGATTGGATGAAGAAAACGACAAAAATAAGTTGTTTATAAATAACGGCGTAGTTGTTACCGTTAATACTGTTGGAATACCCGGTGGTTAAAACACGGTAATACGCGTAGCACACGGTATTACACCAATTATTGATTCTTACGTAAGAAGGCACTACTTAATAATGGTTACAGTAATTACTGTTCAGTATTTTGTTGATTTAATAATTACTGCGTTAATATTTTATATTACTGTTGTTTCAATAATTGTCACTACACAGTATTTTCTATTATCGGAGCAATAATTCATATTATCTGAATAATATTATTAGATAACATTATTGGCAATGTCTAGAAAGTTCTGTCTAAGGAGAGGTTTGGTCATCTAATTGCGCGCTAGTAAGGAGAAATCCTTATTGGAAAGCCCCCTCTTTCCTAGGAACGGCCTGGTTGCCAGTACTGTGGTTCTGTAATATTATTTGTGTATAATTAATTATTGATTTATATGATGAGAAAAATAGTAATTTTATGTGGATATAGATAGAGAAAAATTTTAATGTGACAATTGTTGAAAATTAATATTTTATCTTTTTCTGATAAAATAATTCATTTAAATATATTATTTTAATAATATATTGATGGTGGTATTTTTACAATGAATGTGAGATATATGAGTATATGAGGAGGAAGAGTATTTTTGTGGCATTAAATGATTAACACATGTTTTGTGTGTTGGTGGACATAATTCTTGACCGAAAATTTATTATTGACTATAAAATCGCCCGTTTGTGAATTTCGGTCAATTTTTGTTTGGAATTTGGAAAAACTTTCTTCTGCAAAGTTGTAAAGAATTGAATTTCCTATAAAAACTCGTGTGATTCGAATTTTCTGACAAAAGGGCTATTTATTATGAATTATTGAAGTTTCGAAGTTCCGAAATAATTGATTTTTGGGAGTTTTAGTTAATTATTTTGATAAAAACGTTTTTTGTATTTTTTTGGACATCATAAACATGTGCAAGGTGGCTGATTTCAGATTTTTTTAAGGTGGGCTTGAAAATTTATATATATATTATTATTATATTAAATTTTCTGCTTTGGTGTTCTAAGCATTTTCCTATAAATAGGGTGCTTAGGTTAGAATTGAAAATCACACTAGAAACACAAGTTTCTCTCTATTTCTCTCTCTATATCGAGCGTATTCTTGTGAGTATTTGACACTTTGAGTGTTGTTTTACGGTGCAAGTTTCCTTCAGCACTATATCTAGTATTCCAGTCAGAAGTACCGTCTTTCCGAGGTAAGGGATGTTATTTTATTCGAAAATGATATTATTTTTCAATATCATTATGCCGAAATATTGGTTAGAGTTTTTATCAAATTTGGAACTTTTTCATGTCGGGGTTACTATTCATGAGTTACTATTCACGAGTTACTATTCACCGAAAAATGAAATTTTTTTCTTTTCGTCCAAAATATCTATTCTAGATACTAGCTTTGATTGTATCCATGTTTTGATCATTTTTAAATTTTACTCCACTATGATTATTTATGAGGTATTTTTTTGGACATGGAATAGCTGAAATACGAATCCTTAATATTTATTATTTTGTTTCACTAGATTCGTTTCCTTAGAAATATTTTTCATTATTTCTGATGAATATCTTTGGCCCGTAGTGCAAAGATGAACATGTGTTGAGGTGAACATGACCAACTGATGAATATCTTTGGCCTATAGTGCAAAGATGACTATTTGATTCAAGATATTTATTGATTGATGTTACATGGATAAAATGTTGATGATGGGCTTTTAAATTCATAGATAATCGTAGATTTCATTCTCTACGTAACTTCTCTATGAATTATTATTTTCCGCTGCGAATATTGATTGAAAACTTGTTGTCTATTGTATTCTATTAATTTTTTCCCTGTTGAAGACTAACGATAATTTGTTGTATATTATCTTAGTCATAATATTCTTTACTGGGCTAGTTGAGCTCACCCTTTTCCTTGTTGTTCCATTTTCTTCTCAGGAGGCGAGAATGTAGCAAGTACTAGTCGGGGTATGAAATGAAGGTTCTAGGAAGTTATTTTATTAGTCCTCACCATTTTTTTTTTGTAAAATATTGTACCAATAATTGTAATGAGGACTTATTTGAGTGTGGATATTGTCTAGATGACAATATTTGTATTTACACTCACAGTTTTTATGTTGTATTAATAAAGTTGTAGTTATTTTTGTACCATGTTATTGACTACTCAGAATGGGTGTTGTATACCTATTTTGGGGGCGTCACATGTAGGGTCCTAAAATTGAAATATGGAAGACATTGTGGCCATTTTCGAGTGCTGGAGGTAAGGCTACCTCATACGCAACTTCTCCAATTCTTCACAATACTTCAAAGGGTCCAATGAATCTTGGGTTTAATTTCCCTTTCTTTCCGAACCTGATCTTTCTCTTCCAGAGAGAGACTTTCAAAAACACATAACTACCCGATTCAAACTCAACATTTTTACGGTGTGAATCGGCGTATTTCTTATGCCTATCTTGAGCTGCTACCAGTCTTGTTCATCCTAGTATAGCAGAGTTCTGCACTTTCTACCGTATAACGCTTCATAAGGCGGCATGCCAATACTAGCGTGGTAACTGTTGTTGTAGCCAAACTCTACGAGCGGCAGAGGATCATCCTAATTTCCTTTAAAGTCCATTATACAAGCTCTTAACATATCTTCTAATGTCTGAATTGTTCTTTCACTCTACCCGTCTGTTTGAGGGTGATAAGCCATACTCATTCTCAACTGCGTACCCATGCATTCCTGTAGATGTTTCCAAAAGTTAGATGTAAAACGCAGATCCCTATTGGAAACAATTGACACCAAAACTCTGTGTCTTGAAACAATCTTTTTTACATATAATTTTGCCAACTAGTCTAAGTTAAATTTGATTCCGATCGGAAGGAAGTGTGCGGATTTTGTCAGTCGGTCAACAATAACCCATACTACGTCATAGCCTTTCTGAGTTGTCGGAAGGCCAACCATGAAATCCATCGTAATATGTTCTCATTTCCATTATGGGATCTCCAACGGTTGTACCAATCCACTCGGCCTCTGATGTTCTGCTTTCACTTTT
Source organism: Panax notoginseng (assembly GCA_016801055.1). Classification (NCBI taxonomy): domain Eukaryota; kingdom Viridiplantae; phylum Streptophyta; class Magnoliopsida; order Apiales; family Araliaceae; genus Panax; species Panax notoginseng. The sequence goes on along the minus strand of CM029014.1, from coordinate 63,439,099 downwards.
AGACATGTCAGACACTTGGCAACACACTCTGCAACATCTCGTTTCAAATTTGGCCACCAAAAATATTGTCGAAGATCTTGGTACATCTTGGTACTACCAGGGTAAATCGAATATCATGAGTTATGAGCCTCGCTCAAAATGTCTTCCTTAATCTCTGGTACTGGTGGTACCCAAATTATGCTTTCAAATCTCAGTATTCCTTCATTGTCCATCTTGAATCTCGGTTCGGTTCCTTCGGATATCTTCTTTTTCACCTTTTTACATTCTTCGTCCTGAAGTTGAGCCTCCTTAACTTTATCCAATAGGGTTGTACCAGATTGTATCTGGAATAACTTCTTATCAATTTCCATAGGATACTTCATTTCCAATTCTAACTTCTCTATGGCTGAAATTATCTCCTTCTGAACGGTCAACATCATCAATTTCTCCTGACCTTTCTACTTAAGGCGTCGACAACCACATTTGCCTTACCTAGATGGTATAAAATCTCATAATCATAGTCCTTAATTAACTCCAACCACCTTCTTTGGCGCATATATTCAAGTCCTTCGGTGTAAAAATATATTTCAGACTCTTGTGGTCTGTATATATTTCACGCTTCTCCCCATAGAAATAGTGTCTCCAGATCTTCAAAGCAAAAACCACCGCGGCTAACTCCAAGTCGTGGGTCGGATACCCCTTCTTATAGTCCTTCAATTTTCATGACGCATACGCAATGACTCTGCCATTTTACATAAGCACACAACCAAGTCCTTTATGTGATGCATCACTACAAACAACAAAATTTCATGTATCATCCGGAAGACATAACACAGGAGCTGTACTTAACCTCTTCTTCAGTTCTTGAAAGCTTTCGTCACATTTCCCCGTCCAAACGAATTTCACAGCTTTTCGAGTCAAATTCGTTAACGGAGTTGCGATCTTGGAAAAGTCTTGAATGAATCTTATGTAATATCCTGCTAATCCAAGAAAACTTAGTACTTTCGACGGCGTTCTCGGCTGATCCCAGTTTATCATGGCTTCGAATTTGGATGGATCTACCGAAATTCGATCTTGATCAATCACATGCCCAAGAAATTATACCCGCTCGAACCAAAGTTCGCATTTCAAAAACATGGCATACAACTTCTCCCTTCTCAATGCCTCTAATGTTACCTTCAAATGCGCTTCATGTTCTTCCTTGGTTTTCTAATATACCAAAATGTCATCTATAAATACCACTACGAATTTGTCCAAAAACGGCTTGAACACTCCATTCATTAAGCCCATAAATGCTGCAGGAGCATTCGTTAGACCAAATGACATTACCAAAAATTCGTAGTGACCATATCGTGTTCTGAACACTGTCTTCAGTACATCCTCTGGTCTCACCTTCAATTAATGATAACCACACCTCAAGTCTATCTTTGTAAAGTATCTCGCTCTCTTCAATTGATCAAACAGGTCGTCGATCCTCGGTAATGGATATCTATTCTTAATTGTGACCTTATTCAGTTCTCTATAGTCAATACAGAGACACATCGTCCCGTCTTTCTTCTTCACAAATAACACTAGCGCTCCCCACGGTGATACGCTCGGTTGAATGTACTTCTTGTGTGACGCCCTCAAATCCAGGTCCCTTCGAACCACGAATCCGGTCTGCCACGATACTACTATCGTCAAACTATTTATATTTTTTAATTCATAACTTAATGAATAAAACTTTACTTATTACAATTTAGAATATAAATTCATTCCATTTCCAGGATCTGCACAATGGCCCCAAACTTTTATAAGTTTCTAATCTTTGTCATTTACTATTCCTATATTAAATCACATTCGATATTATAAAAACGCGAAATAATTTAAACTTTTTCAATCTCCTTTGAATAAATTTTTTTATTGATTTCTTAACTTGAATCAATTACACATCCTTGAATCAAATTATGTTATGATTTATTCTATTCGAATTACTGTTTAAATGTTTACATATCAATTCTAATTCCTCTATGCATCACATAATACAACTTTACAACTCAATATGTATTACACATCGTAAACTAATATCATGTATATCTCCTAGAACCTAAACATGGTTCAATAAATCAATCTCCTTCGATACTATTGAACTCTAGAAATCAAGTAGCATGTAATCTTTACCATGAGTCCATAACCTACAAAAGTGGTTATTTGCAAGGGTGAGCTCGACATCCCAGCAATTTTAACAGTTTTCATGCAGCACATAACATATAATAACATACTCAGTTCATGCATTCATAATCAATTAATATTTACTACGCATGTTTCTTCTCATATAACAGACATATAGGTTTACTTCATAAGCATATCATCAAAGATCAACTTTTAATTTCATACATATCTCATATGCATTTCACATATATACATCAGCATTCTTATAGCATAATATAGCTCAACTAACAGTTATAGAATTTATATATCAAATAGGAACTGAAAGACTTGCCTGATTCGTAGTTTATCAACTAAGACTTAACTACTTAAAGCTTATCTGCACTGCGTGTATTCCTACACAGTTATATAATCATGGATTCGTATCCATAATTCATACATTTCATACATTCTTAATATAACAATAAGTATTACATCGTTACCTAACTAGGTTTGTAAAACCTTCATTTTGCTTTCTCATTATACTCTTAGAATAGCTAGGTATGTATAAGTCTACTTAACCACCCGTACTTGACATCAACATTCATATACATTTATCACACACTTGACTCGTTATGTGTTTGACACATTTTTAAAGTTTATAGATACGGGATCTACATCGTTCATATTCATACTACTTAGTTTCATGATGATTTATTTCAATCAATAAAGCTTAACAACTTTCTTTAACAAGATTCGATGATATAAGCTTTTAAACCATATATTGGTACTAATGCGCCTCTAATAGCATGCTTCACATAGACATAGCATAGTTCATTATTTGAAAACGTATTTTAAACCACACTTGGAACGTCCAATTCATGCTTAGCTAAAAGATGAACATATTCGTCGTGTCTAGGAGCATAAGGCATTCAAGTTCACTTTTAAAAGTTATTCTAGGCCAAGGTAAAGCAACTAGGTGTAACTTTTAATCTCATTTCATAGCTATCTAATCCATGAATATATGTTATCATGTTACGAACTTTAAGTACACAAATTACTTTAAGTTCGTTCTTAAAGTTTCAAGTTTTCTTTAGAAATCATTTTCAACTAAGCTATTGCAAGTTGATAATAATTAAAGTGACTTTAAATCACTTCTCATTCTTAAGTATACTCATAACTCAACAAGATGTATGTGTTAAAATATCATAACTTCAAAGACTCAAGGTTTGTCAATATTCGTTTTTCAAAACTCCAAGTTTCTTTTCAAAACACATGCTAGGCAATGCTAAAGCATTCTATTATAAGTAAGGTAATCTTATATGTCATGTCTATTATCATTCATATTTATATTTTATCACTTAGAATAATATATTCCATCGTCGGGAGCACTATACTTGCGTATGTGCTCACTCGACGCCCTCCGATAACCTTGGATTACGTAACTGTCACAAAGATGACAATTTTGACCCTTCCTAATTACCTCAAACTGAAAAACTTAAAGAACAAAAGTTTTAGGTCTATTCGGTCTCGTTCCGGATCATCTTGAATCTCCTCAATCGAAGTTTATATGAAAAAGTTATGCCCATTTTAGTAAAACATATTCTGTCAGATTTTTTTTCAACATATGTAATCAGACCACCCCCCGCCCGGGGTGGGGGTTTTGCCCTAAAAATAGCCCGTTGGGGTTGGCCTAGCTGCTGAAAACTCGAAATTTCATCCCCTGCTACGAGCTATCATGCCAAACTTCTTTCTAACCTTCATAATTTGAGTTATACATATCGAAATTAGTCCATTTTCGATTTTATGGATTCATAATTCATAGAACTACAACAAACTAGAATTATAACAATTTATAGAAACCCTAATTAACCTAATTCTTAACCCAAATATCATGTTCATACTAAATTTTCTTATTTTGAAAAGTCTAGCGAATTCATTCACTACGAATTCACTTCTATACCAAATTGGTTCGTTTAACTTCCGTTGATTTCGTATTCAACCATATTAACGATGTCTAGCATCAATTGACACATTCTAGCATGCTTCAACCATAAACTTTTCAACTCAAAATAACTATTTTTGTACTTTTCTAAGAACTTTGCAAAAACTTGAATTTAGGAACATATAGAGGAATATTACCTTTTGTGGAGTTAAATTGTTACTCTAGCTTCACTTTGCAGATTGTATAAGCTCAGCCCAACCACACTTACACACTATATATAGAAAATAAGTTTATGTCTTATTATAATAAATTGTTTCCATCAACTTATATAGCAAATATATTTTAATATATTTACCATATTACTTACTCACAAATATTACCTCGTACAAAGCTATATAAGGTAATATCAAAATAATATTTCCCCTTTTATTAAAATAATCAAATGCTAGAATTTATTTTAATATCCTTTAGTAGAAATATACTATAATTATTTCTCTTCCTTTCTATAAATTATCTCAACTCCATTCTTTAATCTATACATTTAACCATATCTCAATATTAATCAATAAATCTCTAACCAATATTTTTCTAGAGATAAATGGATTTTCTTCTCTCATCAACAACGTACATATATACAAGTCTAAACCTAGCACACATCGAGTCTTTAATAGTGTTCAATATAGTAACTGAGTGGTTTCCTACAAACAACCAACAATTTAGTTTTCGTCTCGTCTACACTGTTTTCACAGTGAGTTAGATCGGTCACTAATTCGTTTATACCTCCGCTCTGTGAAGGAATCGTTTAGCCCGGCTCCTATACATCTACCGTTAAAGGGTACAGTCGCACCACCTTAGACTTGATACTTACTCGTACATATACTTAAGAAATTGGTGATTATCAAATATATTTGATGTCACCAACTTACTATGATAAAATAATTTCACATAAATTATTTAATATCGATAGATAGATTTCTATCCATCTTCTTTACTTCAAATAACTCGCCTCTTTAATAAACAACAAATATATAATAATAATATATTTATTAAACACATAAATCACTTATTGCATAGTTTATATTACCTCATGCAACACCATTCCACATACCTCACAACACATATATATTCTTATTCGAACCCTTCTCATGCCTTTAGAATTTTATTTACTAAATTCTTATTTTAATAATTTCTGAAAATCCGGGTTCTTACATCCTCTCCCCCTTATAAGGATTTCGTCATCGGAATCATTGAAACCTCCTCTACTCGATGTTATTCTGAATATTACATATTCTTTTGAATAATTTTATCCATTCTCTTTTCGGAAGTTTTATTATAACTTGCTCACTTGCATTCTACCACATTCTCCTTTCTAAGGAACATTCTACTTACTACATTCATCCTTCAGAAGAATAAGAATCTTTCATGATTTTTCAATAATCGGGAAGTAGTATGAATAACTCAGATTCTAAATTATGATGAGGGGTCACAAGACCATGAACTCTTTTCCAGGTTTACAAATGCTTCAATAAAATCCTTTACACTGCAAACCAGAGTATTTATCAATTACAAAGACTGAAAACACCCCCACACGTACACTAGGTGGCCAACCTATTGTACCACTACATTGGGCCGCAATGTAGTGTGTTGTAACGACTATATGCGTTACTCTCGGAACCATTATCCCCAAAAACATGTCCCCTTATAGGGTTGTTCACCTCAGCTTTTTAACACCTGAATCCGTACTAGAGCAATCTGGTTTGGCATAAATCCTCAAGAATACTTGAATTTCATAAATATTTTTTTAACAGTCGTCTAGCCGAATCAAATAGCTTAGACTTTCAACAACTCGGACTTCAATCGAAATAATTTAGTCAACTTAATTGACCTTCTTCATAATTTAAAAGAAAACCAAAAATTCTTTTATGACGTCATGATACCGTACCAAATTAATTGTACGTTGAGGATTCTGTCATTATGTGATTTTGTCATATTACATCATACCATAGTGGGCTGGCGATCTTTCGATCACAACCAACACTAGATTCGACTGCATTGATAACTCTACCATTTACCATTTCTACACCATATCAAATGATGTACATGATCAGAAATATATTTTGAAAATTTTCAAATCATTTTTGTCTTGGCCGAAATAATTAGCCTAGACATATGAATAACAGTATTATTTTTAAACATCATTGGTTCAATCATATGATCCAATGTTTTTCAAGAAAACAGAAGTGCGAACATCAGTACGAAGTCAATAAATTTTGAAAATCTAGCAGAACTAGAAGATTTAGAAAATCCATGTTTCTCCATTAACTTCAATCTTTACTCCATTGCTTCACTTTATCAATCTCTAACACCATCAATGCTTACCAGACTAAAATTTCTAACTTCACAACATACATATACCTGATATAGTTCATCAAACTTACCACACTTTAGAAATCCAGGAACTTGCCATAATCATATGAGTTTAAGAACTTATCCTAGTCAGACCATAGGCGTCCATTCCCTGAGGGGTTCAAAAACATACCATATGATTATGAGTCACGAACTTACAATATGCATGAGTTTTAAGAACTCACGCCTAATATTAATATTCTCTACCTTAATCTTAATATTCTCTATCGATCAAATATGATATGAGAAAAGAATCACCTTCTCACATTAAGCACATCGATAGCGCGACACCAACATTCCATTGATTATCATTCTGAGGAACTGAGCGTGAGCACAAAGCCTCCGCCCACACAAAGGTTTGTACAATTCAGCTCTCACATGAGTCCTTAACTGAAATCCCACTTAACTCTATCTCACTCTTAACTTGCTCTTTGCTCGATACGAATTTTTGTATCACATCATATACAACTCCTCATGAGTTCATCTCGTATCATTTCATAGTACATTCTTTTATAGCATCAAGCTATAGCTACTTAGTCGTTACAGACTATTTATCATTTTATAGCTCAATCCGATCATGTCGTGATCATCGATTTACCTTAGGGTTCCTTCCCATTATCAACTAAACTCCATTCGAGTTCATTGTTATTATCCTTGTCATCTTCATCTTATAGACATCATCTTGACATTTTTATTACCGGAGTTAGAAAACTCCTGAATTCTCATTCTCTAGATACTTCAAGATTCTTCTTTGAATCTTCACTTCAATATATTTTAATCTTTATCTTTCTCTCTCTTAGGTTATAGCCTAAGGTACACTTACCTAAAGTTTATAACCTACAACTTCGATACCAACATGTGACGCCCCCAAATCCGGGTTCCTTCGAATCACGAATCTGGTCCGCCACGATACTACTATCGTCAAACTATTTATATTTTTCATTCATAACTTAATGAATAAAACTTTACTTATTACAATTTAGAATATAAATTCATTCCATTTCCAGGATCTACACAATGACCCCAAACTTTTATAAGTTTTTAATCTTGGTCACTTACTATTCCTGTATTAAATCACATTCAATATTATAAAAATACTGAATAATTTAAACTTTTTCAATCTCATTTGAATAAAATCTTTTATTGATTTCTTAACTTGAATCAATTACATATCCTTGAATCAAATTATGTTATGATTTATTCTATTCGAATTACTGTATAAATTTTTACATATCAATTCTAATTCCTCTATGCATCACATAGTACAACTTTACAACTCAATATGTATTACACATCGTAAACTAATATCATGTATATCTCCTAGAACCTAAACATGGTTCAATAAATCAATCTCCTTCGATTCTATTGAACTCTAGCAATTAAGTAGCATGTAATCTTTACCATGAGTCCTTAATAAGAAAAAGTGGTTATTTGCAAGGGTGAGCTCGACAGCCCAACAATTCTAACAGTTTTCATGCAGCACATAACATATAATAACATACTCAGTTCATGCATTCATAATCAATTAATATTTACTACGCTTGTTACTTCTCATATAACAGGCATATAGGTCTACTTCACAAGCATATCATTAAAGATCAACTTTTAATTTCATTCCTATCTCATATGCATTTCATATCATATATATACATCAACATTCTCATAGCATAATATAGCTCAACTAACAGTTATAGAATTCATACATCAAATAGGAACTGAAAGACTTGTCTGATTCGTAGTTTATCAACTACGACTTAACTGCTTAAAGCTTATCTACACTCTGTGTATTCCTACACAGTTATATAATCATGGATTCATATCCATAATTCATACATTTCATACATTCTTAATATAACAATAAGTATTACATCGTTACCTAACTAGGTTTGTAAAACCTTCATTTCGCTTTCTCATTATACTCTTAGAATAGCTAGGTATTTTTAAGTATACTTAACCACCCGTACTTGACATCAAAATTCATATACATTTATCACACACTTGACTCGTTATGTGTTTGACACATTTTTAAAGTTTATAGATACGGGATCTACATCGTTCATATTCATACTACTTAGTTTCATGATGATTTATTTCAATCAATAAAGCTTAACAACTTTCTTTAACAAGATTCGATGATATAAGCTTTTAAACCATATATTGGTACTAATGCGCCTCTAATAGCATGCTTCACATAGACATAGCATAGTTCATTATTTGAAAACGTATTTTAAACCACACTTGAAACGTCCAATTCATGCTTAGCTAAAAGATGAACATATTCATCGTGTCTAGGAGCATAAGGCATTCAAGTTCACTTTTAAAAGTTATTCTAGGCCAAGGTAAAGCAACTAGGTGTAACTTTTAATCTCATTTCATAGCTATCTAATCCATGAATATATGTTATCATGTTACGAACTTTAAGTACACAAATTACTTTAAGTTCGTTCTTAAAGTTTCAAGTTTTCTTTAGAAATCATTTTCAACTAAGCTATTGCAAGTTGATAATAATTAAAGTGACTTTAAATCACTTCTCATTCTTAAGTATACTCATAACTCAACAAGATGTATGTGTTAAAATATCATAACTTCAAAGACTCATCTTGAATCTCCTCAATCAGAGTTTTTATGAAAAAGTTATGCCCATTTTAGTAAAACATGTTCTGCTAGATTTTTTTTCAACAAATGAAATCAGACCACCCCCTGCCAGGGCGGGAGTTTTACCCTAAAAATAGCTCGCCGGGGTGGGCCTAGCTGCTAGAAACTAGAAAGTTCATCCCCTGCTACGAGTTATCATGCCAAACTTCTTTCTAACCTTCATAATTTGAGTTATACATATCCAAATAAGTCCGTTTTCGATTTTATGGATTCGTAATTCATAGAACTACAATAAACTAGAATTATAACAATTTACAAAAACCCTAACTAACCTAATTCTTGACCCAAATATCATGTTCATACTAAATTTTCATATTTTGAAAAGTCTAGCGAATTCATTCACCACGAATTCGCTTCTATACCAAATTGGTTCGTTTAACTTCCGTTTATTTTGTATTCAACTATATTAACGATGTCTAGCATCAATTGACACATTCTAGCATGCTTCAACCACAAACTTTTCAACTCAAAACAACTATTTTCGTACTTTTCTAAGAACTTTTCAAAAACTTGAATTTAGGAACATATAGAGGAATATTACCTTTTGTGGAGTTAAATTGTTACTCTAGCTTCACTTTGCAGATTGTATAAGCTCAGCCCAACCACACTCACACACACTTGAAGTTTTAACAGAGAATTAGCAAAATGGTTGTGAATGAGAAGGGCTCCATTTACAGGAAAGTTTGTGACCAATTTAGGCTTTACACAATGAATTAAACCATTGGAATGGTGAAGGAGCTGATGGGTAGGAAGGATTTGGTAGAAGAGTACCGTGTAGACCACTCCCCTTCTCATGATTTGCTAGCTTTGTGTTAGGTAAAGAGGGACTAGGCCTTTGGCCTTTTACGTGAAGAAGAAAAAGAAACAAGACACTCATTTTGGGATATTCTAATACTCAACATTTTGTATTACTATTAGCACACTTAGGTTTATTTTACACTTTGTCCACAAATGAGCATACATATACACTCACTCATACATTACACATAAAATCATATAATCCATGTACATTGATTTATCTCAACTAATATTTACCCTAGACTAAAATATAATTTAGTCGGGTACTAATATTACCTTCCATAAAATTCATTATTCCAATTCTACATAGATATTAAAATAATCATTTAATATCAATTATTTATTAAATCAAAGTTATTTTCTTTCATAAGTTTAAAATACACATTTAATTACTCCCACACATATCTTGATGTCACATAAGGCTTTTTCATACAACTTGGTTAATTACTTAAGTTAAGCTTACTTTTATCACATAGTTTTATATAATAATTCCAATGTCACACCTCATTTTATATTGAATAAAAAACCTTTTATATAAGATTTCTCCTTACATGCTATTATCCATGATAATTAATGAATAGTAATAGAAACTAGTCAATCACATTATGAAATTATTTATTTGTCAATAGTACTAATTAATTTCATCACTAATTAAATTAGAACTTTCTAATATCACCACCTTGCCACACTAGGCATATCTCACAAGCTTACATTACGCGTATTCTCATTCTCATTACTTATTCATTTCCCACCACATTACTATTTATAACATGTTCAATTTACATCGAACTATTATATCACAAGGTTCACATATATAAATATATCGTGAATGGAGATATCAAAATATTCTTTATAACATTTGCGATAATATAATAACTCAAGTTATTTAGTAAATTAAAATAACTTAGTTTTCTTTTAACTTTAACCCTCTTGGAAATATATTACTATAATCAAAATTTTGTACTTCGCCATAACATAGGATACCATTTTTTATCATGTTTTCTCTAAATATAGAAACTAATCATAATAAAACGATTTACTCATTTTCTCAAGATATTACTCTTAATATAATATCTATGTATTATTAAAGTATTTACATGCATGACACACGTACACACTATATATAGAAAATAAGTTTATGTCTTATTATGATAAATTTTTTTCATCAACTTATATAGCAAATATGTTTTAATATATTTACCATATTACTTAAATATTACCTCGTACAAAGCAATATAAGGTAATATCAAAATAATATTCCCCCTTATATTAAAATAATCAAATGCTAGAATTTATTTTAATATCCTTTAGTAAAAATATACTATAATTATTTCTCTTCCTTTCTATAAATTATCTCAACTCCATTCTTTAATCTATATATTTAACCATATCTCAATATTAATCAATAAATCTCTAACCAATATTTATCTAAAGATAAATTATTTTTCCTCTTCCATCAACAACGTACATATATACAAGTCTAAACGTAGCATACATCGAGTCTTTAATAGTGTTCAATATAGTCACTGAGTGGTTTCCCACAAACAACCAACAATTTTGTTTTTGTCTCGCCTACACTGTTTTCACAGTGAGTTAGATCGGTCACTAATTTGTATATACCTCCACTCTATGAAGGAATTGTTTAACCCAGCTCCTATGCATCCACCATTAAAGGGTACGGTCACACCGCCTTAGACTTGATACTAACTCGTACATATACTCAAGAAATTGGTGATTACCAAAGATATTTACTGTCACCAACTTACTATGATAAAATAATTTCACAAAAATTATTTAATATCGATAGATATAATTCTATCCATCTTCTTTACTTCAAATAACTCGCCTCTTCAATAAACAAAAAATATATAATAATAATAATAATATATTTATTAAACACAGAAATCACTTATTGCATAGTTTATATTACCTCATGCAACACCATTCCACATACCTCACAACACATATATATTCTTATTCGAAACCTTCTCATGCCTTCAGAATTTTATTTACTAAATTCTTATTTGAATAATTTCTAAAAATTCGGGTTCTTACATCTTGTCCAGTAATTCTTGTAGTTGTACCATTAATTCTTTCATCTCTACCGGTGCCATTCGGTACGGTGCCTTCGATATTGAAGTCGTTCCTGGCGCTAAATCGATCACGAACTCAACTTCTCTGTCTGGCGAAAGACCTGGCAAATTGTCCAAAAATACGTCTGCGAAGTCCCTCACTACTGGTGTTTCCTCTACTTTCGGATTCTCTTTTTGACTGTCGACTATGTAAGCTAAATATCCTACACAGCCTTGTCGTAACAACTTCCTGGCCTGCATCATCGTCAGACAACTCAGTTGTCTAGGCGACTTGTTGCCATAAATACAACCTTTGACGGAGTCATAGGGTTAATATGCTTCTTCTGGCAATCAATTACAGCTTTGTAATTGAATAACCAATCCATTCCCAAGATAACGTCAAATTTCCCAAGTCTGATAGGGATAAGATCTACGTTCATAATATTACCCTTAATATCCACCCTATAGTTCTTATATACGTACTTAACAGGGATTATTTATCTATTCGTAATTTCTATGTTCATGGGGTATTCTAACTCGTCCTTAGGTAATTCTAAGTTCTTACCAAAGTCATCGGATATAAATGAACAAGTTGCACCCGAATCAAATAATACATAAGCATTAACTTTATTGATCAGAATGATACCTGACACCACATCACGAGACTGCACAGCATCCTGCACAGTCATCTTGAATGTCTTGGCGGTCGGTTGGTTGGTTGTGGTTCGTCCTGTGATAGTCAGAGTGCTTCCATGGCTGTTTCCCCTATTCCCTCCTAATCCTGCCCCTCCAGATCCTTTCTTAGGATAGTCTCTTGCCAGATGGCTTTTGAGCCGCAAGTGAAACATGCGTCGTTCTTTGGGTTAGGACAGTTAGGTGCTATGTGGTTTTCCTGACCACAATTGTAGCATACCCGTTTACCTTTCATACACACTCCCAAATGAGCTTTCTCGCAGGTCGGGCATGCTTCAATCCTCTTCTTCTGACCTCCATGCTGATATCCAGTTGATGAGTTGTCAGACCACCTTCTCTTCTGATTATTACTACCTCCCGTGTTACTTCCACTAGCCTTATTAATTCCTTCATTTTCACTCTTCTTCTTCTTCTGATCCTGATTATTCTTGGTTACTGCATCGCTTCAACCTTCAGCGAGTATGGCTTTCTCCAATACTCCAACGAACGTCTTCAACTGAACATCGACACTTTACTATGCAACCAGGGCTTCAGTCCTTGTTCAAACCTTCTTGCTTTTCTATCATCCGTGTGCACTTGATATGTGGTGAACCTAACTAACTCATTAAATCTTGCCGAATAGTCTGGTACGGACATATTCTCCTGTTTCAACTCCAGAAACTGGACCTCCATTTGGTTCTACGAGCTGGTCAGAAAATACATCTCAAAAAACATCTCTTTGAACCTCTCCCAGGTAATCACGCCTTCACCTCCCCGGACCTTATTTGCTTGCCACCAATAACTAACTTCGGATTTCAGCATGAACGTTGCGTAGGCAGTTTTCTGGTCCTCTCTGACTCTGGCGACATCAAAAACTTTCTCCATCTCCATAACCCAAGTCTGAGCTTCTATCGGGTTCATAGAGCCTTTAAACTCTGGCGGTCTCATCGCCTTGAAGTCCTTAAATGTAGTATTCGGTGGAGCTTGAGGTTGATTATGAATCGCTCCAGCATTGGCGTTGTTGTTAGATCTTTATCCAATTCTCTAAATAGTTAAGGCTTAACTCAACAATTTAACATAATCACTTAACACACTTTCTCAAACAACTTGATATATTTATTTAATCAAAAGTTTTAACAAACTACGATAGCATCACATCTATTTACATCAACTATCCCGAGATAAAGTTTCTATAGGATTTAAAACATTAAAATATTCCTTTGTTTATAAACACATCGGAATTTACATATTAATTACTAGATAGGTTTGCACATAATTAAACTATTACTATCATTGCCTGCTAAGGCGTTGAATAATCTTGCTACGTTCTTCTTCCATAATGCAGGACATCATCCTGCGATCTAGCGTGTACGATGGTAGTCCTTCGAACTGAATTGGGTATCTCATAACTCAATCTTGAGCCTCATCCATTGCATTTTGAAGTGTAGAGTACATCTCCCCAAGCTTAGCCTTCTTCGCATGACAATCCTCTTCTGCAAGATCAGCACGACGTGATTCCCTTACCCAGGCCTCCTCTGCTATGGTCAGCCTTGCTGAGTTCTCCTTCAATTCATTCTTCAACTTCTCTATTTTCTTGGACTTCTCCTCAGTTTGACCCTTCTCGTGAACCAAATCCCACTCTATGTTTCCTAGACGTGTGTGAAGAGTCACAACTTCCCTATCCCTCTACTCAATGGTAAGCTGTTGAATAATCCGTTCGTTCAGCTCCTGAACAGTGTCACACAACTCTACGTTAGGGTCATATAGCTCGCCGTATATCTCAGCACTGATAGAGTTCGGTGGGAACTCATCTTCCTCCTCTTCTTCCTCAGGATCCTCCTCTGGATCAGTCTCAGGCTCATGCTCCTGACCAACAACAGTGATCAACAGAGATGACTCTCTCTGTACCAACTGCTCCCTGATAAAATGAATGTCTCGGGACTCCTCCTCTGTAGGTACTCGGGGTTCTTCCTCCCCAGCTCGACTAGCTCCTCCAACATCCGATATCCTGAAAACACAGTTTTATGTTTTAGTTACTAAGTTGTACTAGCGAGCACATAAATTTATCACATAAACAAAGAAAGTCTTTTATTATCTTTAATGAATTAAGAAATTCATTTCTTAGAACTCGATAAGAGTTTACCACTACTATGTTCTTGATCTCCTATAAGGTTACTACCTAAGGTTGTTGTCCCCCACCTAAGGTTCATAACCTACAGCTTTGATACCAACCTGTGACACCCCCAAATCTGGGTACTTCAATTTCCACATGATTTGGTGTTCACTATACAAATGTCATATGTCTATCTGCCCATAATAAATGAAAACATAAATAGATAGAAATAAATTTTCTCCTTAAGGAGTTACATCATCTGAAATAAATACATCAATCCTAGGTCATACTAACCTTAAATCTCAACTGCGAAAACATAAACAAATAAATAGTCTTACACAACATTGATATAAGTCTGAAACATAAATACATAAACACATAAGTAACAAGTCCTCATCACTTGTTAATCTTGCCTTTGCCTTTGCTAGAAGAAGGCTCATTAGACCTTTTGTTCTAAACTTTAATGTTATTATTACGCAAGAGTGAGCACGATTGCCCACGAGTATAATAGTATAACAACAATATAATAACATGCGAGTGAATCAAAGACTTTTGGAATAAGAAACTCAACATTTGAATCAAGAATAAATAACAAGAATCAAAAGAACTTCTGAGGGTCATACGACCTTGAACTATGTCCTAGGTTACCAATGGTTATACTTGAAACCTTTAACAGTCATAAGACTATGGACTCTGTAACAACCCGATATTTTCTACATAAATAAATAAGAAATTGTGCGTATAATTTTTTTTTATATATTAAGGATGAGGATTTGTACAAGATAATATATATGTGTATTTATGTGGTAAATAAAAATATATTTATTACATAAATATTTACAAATAATTTTATTTTAGAATTATTAATTAATATAAAGTACATTCTTATAATAATTAATTTTATAGTAGAAATGTTTTAATTAATTATTTTCCATGAATATATAGTCATGTATTATTTAAATAATATATGGAGTGATTTTTAGAATAATTATAATAATTATTTTATTGTATGAATTTTAGTACAGGCTATTAAGTTAATTATTTTACCTTAATTATTAAGGTTAAATAGGAAGAATAAATCAGATATGGAATCCAAACCCTAATTTTGGATTATTGTCAAGGTATAAGAATAATAATATAATATTAATTATATTTTGATTTTTCAGTGTTATAAATATGTACTGTATGTACGTATTGATGATGATTGGTCAATTATGGTGTTTAATTTCAAAACCCTAATATTATTTGTTTAAACCCTAATTTTACTTGGGAAAACCCTAATTGGAAAATCAACTGTGAGTTTAAGACTGTTATAACGGTGTTATATGTTTTATGATGTGTATTATATAATGATTTGATTAATTAGGTAAACCCTAATTATATTATAGAAACCCTAATTTTTAGAAAACCTAATTATAAATTGGTAACCCTAATTATCAAAATCGTAAATCCTAATTGCTATTTTAGCAATGTTAATGATAATTATATGATATTAAACCCCAATAATCCTGTATATCGTAATTAGAAAATTAATCATAATTAGAAAACCCAAAATTCAAAATTTTAGAAACTAAAAGTTATTTAATTTTTTTTTAATTTTATTTATTTTTGTGTAAACTTTAATTGGAAATCCTATTATTATTTTATGTTGAACCTTGGGGTTAAACCCTAAGGGTCAAACCCTAAGGGTTTGCCAAGTTCCATTTTGCCCTTATAAATCCAAACCAAATGACCATTCCCTAAATGGATTTTTTTGGCTATCTTGTAGGTTTTGACAATAGGTTGAATGGGTGAACCACTTCAACCACCCCATGTGCTCAAAATAATAGCAACAAGCAATATACACCAGCCATTCATGCATCTAGCAAGCTCTATATATAGATTGAGAGAGAAAAGTTTACTTTTGTTAGCCATATTTGTACCAAACACCCAAACCTTTTCTCTCCACCCAAACCCACGAAAATTTGTAAGTTTTATAGTCCCAAAACACAGACCCACGTTCACCATAAACAAATCAGCAACACAAAATTAGAAATTTATCAAAGAAAGGTATAAAACCCTAGCATAATTTCTGTCCATCGATTCTATGTTAGATGTTAGTTTTTATTGTTAAATATGTTGGTTGTAGTCCATTTTAACGACCTGGGTTGCTAAATGTTGGATCCATAACATTTAGAAGCTCGGATTTGTGTTTTTCAAAAATCTGGAAAATTTGTTCTTGGTGGTCTGACAACGAATGTCAAACCTTATATCTATGTGATCTGTTACGAAGTTTGTGTTTTTAAACTTTGTAGTTGTAGTCTGATATGTTCTCTTGGATCTGGGCTTGGAATCAGGCTTAGATCGTATGTATATTGCAAGATATGGAAGGTCAAACTGCGTTGACCGACCATGACTTGCAAGGTTTATGGGTAACCCAGAACGTGATTAGCAGCGTCTGACAACGTTTACTAATGCCTTAATCTGTTCAGTTATATATGTATTGTTACGTTTGTTGTATTCAGATTATAGTATGTTGTATAAACTATAAGTTTAAAGTTTTAGATCGCCTAAATATTAAACGAATGGAACTCAGTAGCTGGTCAAACCAGGCCAGAAGATCATGAACTGAGTTTTCTGGGTAACCCAGAAAACTCAAGAACACGATCTCTGACAACGTTTGACCAGCATATAAGTTGCGATTTTGTTGTTATTTTCTTGTTTTATGTATTGTATCTCTACTATTACATGTTGTCTACATATTGCAAAGCTTAGATCACAAAAGAAATACCTGAATCAGAAGTTATGGGAACCCAAAAGTGAACAGTCGAACTGTTCTTCATTTCTGGGTAACCCAGAAATGAAGAACAGCCTCTGACAACACTTTTGGAGGCTTAGATCTCCTTGGTTATAGGTGTTATAAATATTTTTGTTACTGGATCTTGTAGTCTTACAATAACACTACACGATCTGATCAACAAATTACCCAGAAACACATCACACACGAATTTAATCTTGGTCAAAGTAGTTAGCCCGGTCTCTA
This sequence comes from Panax notoginseng, assembly GCA_016801055.1. NCBI lineage: Eukaryota > Viridiplantae > Streptophyta > Magnoliopsida > Apiales > Araliaceae > Panax > Panax notoginseng. The sequence goes on along the minus strand of CM029014.1, from coordinate 63,421,310 downwards.
ACTTGATTTCTGGGTTTTGCTTGAAGAACACCAAGAACACCTATAGCGACGGTTCTGTCGCTATAGGTGGTCTTTAGCGACAGATATTATTTATTTTTTCGGAAATTAATAAAAAAAATAGAAAAATTAATTTTAAATTATTAAAAATAAAAAATAAATTATTAAAAATTATTTTAAATTCTGAAAATTAGTTTTTAATTATTTTAAATATATTTCATAAATATTTAATATTTTTAAAATATTAAAAGTATTTAATTTATTTAATTATAATATTAAATAAATTATTTAAAAATGATTTTAATATTAGAAAAATCATAAAAAATTATATTATGATATAAGAAAATATTTTAAGTTATTTTTAATGACTTTTTATATTTTGTGATAAATTTCATTAATATTTAAATATTAATGATAATTAATTTACTAAATAAATTAAAAAAATTAATTAAAAAATATTTTATTATATTAAAAATCTTTTTAAATATTAATAAGGTATTTAAAAATATTTTAAGTTATAAAATATAACTTTTAATATTTAAAGATAAATTTCATTAATTAATTATTATTAATGATATTAATGTTATTTAATAATTTAGTTTAAGAAATGATTTTAATATTATAAAAATTATTTTAAATGAAAATAAGGTGTTTAAAGATATTTTAAGTTATAAAATATAACTTTTAATATTTAAAGAATAATTTCCTTAATAATTAAATATTAATGATTATTAAGTTATTATTAATAATATTAAATTTATTTAATAATTATATTAAATAAATAGTTTATAAATGGTTTTATTAATTTAAAAATCATTTAAACGGATAGAAATGAATTAAAAATATTTTAAGTCACGAATAATGACTTTTGATATTTTTATAAATAGAACATTAATACTTTAATAATAATGGTAATTATTTAGAAATGATTTTAAATATTTTAAAAATTATTTAAGGGCAATTTTAATACTTTAAAAATATTTCAAGTTATTATAAATAACTTTAATATTTTAGAAATGATTTCATTAATAGTTTAATACTAATTAAATATTAATGATAATAGAATTGATTAGTATTTAAATCATTTTAATGTGATTCCGATGTTTGAAATTTCGTGATAAATTATAATAAATGTTTTAAAATTATATTAAGTCATTTAAAAATAATATGACTAATATTAAGTTACAGAATAGAGTCTTAGACTCGATAAATACCCGATAAAGTTGTCGGTACACCGACATATTTCAGAAATTGATCTGGACTTAGATAAAGTGATTATTTGTGATTCAATGGTTGTTAAATCTATGTGCCAATGTGATTAGGGTATGTGCTGACTGCAATAAGCAGTTTTATGTGTTATAGTATGTTGTTCTAATAGAACGAACGATCTTATTAATGATAGGTCGTGAGATAAGCGATAAATCTAAATTGCAAACTGTAAGCAGCGCTTCAAGCAAGTATCTTACCTTTGCATTTTCTTTATGCAATGGACATGAGTAAGAATATTTACGAATGATATTATTACTGTACAGATTATTAACCTTATATTATATAAGCTCATTGATTATCAACATGTTAGTATATGGTAACTTAGATATATATATTCTGTTCGTTAATTTCTATAAATGGTTACACAAGTGTCCCCACTTGGATAATCATTGTATTTAATTACATGTTGATACACCTTTGTCAATTACCCATATATATATATATATATATATATATATATATATATATATATATATATATATATGTTGCATTATAGATTATTGTTGAACAAGATAAAACCTTTGATTTAGAACCTAGACAAGTATGAACATCCCTACACGGGAAAACATTTATGCACCCAAGGCGGACAGAGTGAACGATACCCTCATTCTTGTATGTAGTATTGATCAATGCAGTGCATAACGGGCTGATCACCCCCCGTGCCTGTAAGTTATGATGGTTTACAGATGAATTTCTGTTTAACCTTTTCGAAAATAAAAACAATGTTCATGGCATGTCCCCATAACCCCAATTATAGTCAATATGTAGTTTCAAAAATTTGAAAGAGAGTTGATATGATTATAATCGGTTCAGAATACTTCACAACTATTGACTTGTAGTAGAAGAATAGTACAAAGAAAACATATAAATTCTTTCAGATTATATATATATATATATATATATATATATATATATATATGCTATTACTTGTTGGGCACTCAAATGCTCATCCTTGCTTAAATTTAAATGTTTTCAGCTAAGTGCGAACGACCAGAGAGCTCTGCTAAGAACAAAGGAAAAGGGAAGGTTGCTGAATGAATGAATTACTATGTTATGTAATAGTTTCATATTATTAAGACAAGTATGTCATATATTATCCATCATGGGTTGTAATGAATGTTTAAAGGTTACGTACTTGGGATTAGACTCTGATGATATGTAAATTAAGTTGATCTTTATATTATTATTATTATTATTAGTATTATTCCGCTCATAGAAATGGTATCGTGAAGAACTGAGTTCGGGTTTCAAGTACCCGAGTTTGGGGTCCTCACAGACTCTTCTACTCGTACTTAGGGGGATCAGCCCTTAGTACCATACTATGCACAATATCTTAACACTAATGCATAAGTGATCCCCTATACAAGGTTGTTCAACTCAGTTTGACATTAGAGTCCGCACCAAAGGAAGTTTGGTTTGGATAATTTAACAAGGGTTCTGAAATTTAGAACGTTCATCAACTATGGACTATTCGAATAAATAAGGGTTCGCTAGTCTGACAAGGTTCAATAATAAATGATATGTAAATCGAATAACAAACTCAAGAGGTATACAATAAAATAAGTATTATATAACAGAGTTATACTTTGAAAGATTAATAATCTTTATTATAACAATTTGAACTTGATTAATAATAACGAGAATTTGCTCGATGTAAAGAGGTAAGTTTATAAACTTATATAATGATAACGAGTAGGGTTAGGAAAATTGCCTCGTGTGTAGGTTACACGTTAACTATTTACGTTCCTCGATTTAATCCTACATACCATTTACAAGCATAATACCAGTCAATTATAACATAACTAGTCATAACAAGTTAATTCTTTTTATCTAAACTCTGATTATGACTATACTTAGTCAAATTATCACACTTGTTTTCACATAATATTACACTACCCGAACAACAAGCTAACTACGCGTTTAACAATTCAATCGACATGTAAATGCCTAATTGACATGCTAAAAAATCTATTTTAACATCCCATTGTATGTCTAACACTTTTTTATGTTCATTAGATTAGGTTACTATTACATTCCTGGACTTAAACAATTTAAGAAAATCATTTCTGAACAATCTGCAGAGTGGCGCTGGGGTGCCACCGAACATCCTACCATTGGCACTGCGGCGCAGGCAGTGCTGCGGCGCGGGTATTAAGCATGCAGCTGGTGCTACGGCGCGGCATACCAGTACCAGTACTACAATTCACAAAAAATTACAGAACATGGCCAAAACACCCAATTAATCTATTCACAAGCATACCCAGACACTGAAATAAACATATAACTACTACCCAACCCTTCTAGCATGATTTTAACAAGTTAAAACATATAATTTCCAAAAATCAAATCATGAAATTTCATGTGGTGCTTTTGAAAGTTTTTAAAGATAAAACATAAAATTGACACTACAGATTCATTATAACACCGAATTTGTCCATTCGAATTTTGTTTTCTTCGTTTTAATATACATAATCATCTACAAGTGCAAATTTATGATACAACATATGATTAACTCATTAAATTTGTACTTAAGGGCCACATGGCCATATCCGTGACAACCCGTGAATTTAGAAAATTTTTAAAATCATAATTGATTGATTTAAGGTTCAATATTAGGACCTAGACAGAAAATAAGTGAATGGATTTGACATTTTTGAGAAAGAATTTTAAGGATTTTAAAATCTTTTGGTGAATTATTCAGGGAAAAGTATATAAGTGAATATGGGTATATGTTATGTGTATCTGGTATTATATGTGTACAGTATGTGGTTAAAGGTCAAGGGTTGACCAAGACAATGGCAAATCCTAATATTATATTAAGAACGTCAACCTTTAGTTAAAAAAATTATTACGAATTATAAAAAACCCTAAAATCGGTTATGGAAACCCTAATTTCAGTTTCGAGAATCCGAAACCCTAATTCAGAATTTGAAACCCTAATTTGAGAAAACAAATGCAAGTATATGGTGTAAACGTTATTAATGATAACCTAATTAGGGATAACCCTAATTAATTTAGAAAACCCTAATAATTAGAAAACCTAATTATTGCAAACCCTAATTTCGATTTGAAACCCTAATTTACAATTTGGGACCAAATTGTTAAATTAACAATTTTAATTAGAAAATGTTATTCCTAATTAGTAAGTTCGAATTATGATTAAGAAATTTTAAATATAATTATAGAATCCTAATTATAAATTTAGAAATATTGATTTTCTATTTTGAAAACCGAAATTCGGAAATCTTAGAAATTAAATTGTAAAGTTAAGGGTCAAACCCTAAACCCTAAATATTAAAACCTAAACCCTAAGGGTTGCAGCAAAAGACAAGTATGCCATTAAATTAAAAATCAAAATGACCAAAGTGCCCTTATTTCATTATGTGACTTAACTTGCAAATATTGCCAAGATATGGAGTTGGTGACCAACTATGTACCAGCCATGTGACACATACCAGCTATCTTGCCCCTTGGATCAGCAATGTACATTGCATTTGTATCAAATAAATAGATTAAGAAAGAGAAAATGGTTACTTTATTTCTTATTTCTCCAAGACCATTCTCTCTCTTCATTTTCGGGACTTAGAGAGAGAGAGTGTGAGAATTAAATCTAGGATCAGTTCTTAGCCTTCCAATAACAGATCCAAGGATCAGATTCAAAAATCAAAGTCTAAAGAGGTATAAACCCTAGAATTTAAAAATCTTATGTTCTGATGTTAGATTTTGTTGTTTGTTGTTTAATGTTGTGTAATAAGATGTTATTTAGTGATCTGGGTTGTTAGATCCCACATCCATAACATCAAAGTGCTCGAAATTGAAGAATTATCAAATCTGGAAAATTGGAAATATAAGGCCTGACAGTCATATGTCAGAGCCTCTAGATCTTAATGTGTTAAGTGTTAGTGGTGTTTTATGTTATAGATCTGTAGTATGCCATGTGGACTAGGATCTGGAACCGAAATCAGGTTCATATTATGTTTATATTGCAAGTTATGAACGGTCAAACCTCGTTGACTGATCACGGAAAACAAATTCTGGGCAGCCCAGATTTCTGGGAACCTTCTGACAATATTTTTGTGGCCTCAGATCTGGTTGTATGTTAATGTTTACGCCAATTTGTTGTTTTCATGTTGTAGTCTGACATGAGGACTACACAATCAAACTTTTAGATCACGCAGAAAGTACATAGAATCAAAGATAATCAAGGTCAAACAAGCGTAGACCGACTGCCTTATGAAGAAATCTAGGAAACCCAGATTTCTCAAGAACAGCTTCTGACCACTAGTTTGACCAGCCTAGATCTTATTGTTATGATGTTGCTGTTATGATCTGATGATATAGAATTGCACTCTGACATCAAGAATACAAGTGTGAACCTTTATATCACACAAACAAAACATATACTGCAAACTAAAAGGATCCAAAGAAGGCACCAATGAACTGCCTGGGTTTCTGGGTTACCCAGAAAACCCAGAACAGTCTCTGACAAGTAGTTTGAGAGCTTAGATCTCTCAGTTGTGTTATTGTGTGGTCATGCAATCAAATTATAGTTGTAATATTGCACTTATACTACATGATTAGCAACATTAGCATCCCAGAAAACCTTATGAACACAGATCTACTTACGGTCAAACCTAAGACCTTTAACGCTGACATGAAGTTCTGGAAAATGTTCAAGAACACCATTAGCGACGCTTGTGTCACCTATGGTATCTTTAGCGACAGATAATTTCGGGAAATTAATTACTTTAATTAATAAATAGATAAGAAATGGTTTTTAATTATTAAAAATACAAAATAAATTTCTAAAAACTATTTGAAAGTCCGAAAATTAGTTTTTAATTATTTAGAATATATTTCATAAATATTTAATATTTTTGGAATATAAATGGTATTTAATTTATTTAATTATAATATTAAATAAATTATTTAAAAATAATTTTAAAATATGAAAAATCATTTAAAAATATATTATGGTATAAGAAAATATTTTAAGTTATTTTCAATAAATTTAAATATTATGTGATGAATTTCGTTAATTAATTAATATTAATGATAATTAATTTATTTAATAACTATATTAAATAAATTGTGGAAAATAGAATTAATGATTTAAAAATCATACAAAAATTATTTAAGTGTTGGAAAAATATTTTAGGTTATAAAATATAACTTTTGATATTTTTTCATGAAAATATTAATATTTTAATATTAAAAATAATTAACGGATAATGGATTTAAGTGTTTAAAAATCATATAAATATGATTTTAAGGTATTAAAAATACTTTGATATATTATGAATAAATTATAATATTATAACATGTATTTCATTAATGTTTGATATTAAATAAATATTAATGATAATGGAATTAAATTATATTTAAATCATTTAAATACGAGTTTAATGATTGAAAAATCTTGATAAATAGTAATAATTATTTAAAAATTATTACGGGCTTACGAAAAATATTTCGACGGTTAATAACTTATTTTAGATAACGGTTAAGGGTTTAGACAGAGTTTAATTGAACTTAAATTCAATATTTATCAGACTAGGCCGTCGGGATGTCAGAATTGTACCAAATTCAATTCAGACTGTAATAGTTTGACTTGATACTGATCTTATGTGTGTTATAGACTGATAGAGTTATGTGATAATGTGTTTAGGTTATTTTAAATACTGTGATGATATTTTTCTAATTTGTATATCAATATTATTTATATATTAGGTTCAGACAAAGCTTAATATAATTGCATAGCGGTAATCAATAGTTTAGGCAAGTTTTCTTTAACTCAACCCTGAGTTATAATTTTGCGTATATGTTTGTGAATAATCATTCATGATTATCACGTCTATGATTTGTTGAATCGTACTATATGTACATTGAATGTATTGATCAGGTATGAAAGGCTGATCACCTTCATTACCATTCGGTCCAGATATATTTGTTCATGTTAAATGCTTGTTCAGTCATAACATTTGTTCATGCTAATTCACAACTATATTGTGAATTATAGCCAGCTTATTATTCAAATTCTTCCAATCATGATATATCCTCAAATGAACTTATACTTGCTGCGCAAATTCATTGCTCACCCTTGCTATATCATGATTAACATTGCAGATTAAGACGAATACGTCGGATACAGGAAATGACAAAGCCAAGTTCAGCTTGGGATATTTGGTGCAACTAATTTATAATAGTATAGTGTGATAATAATGTTATATGTTAGATAGGTTATAAATTGTGGAATAGTGTGTAAATGTATTGTATAAATAATTTATGTTTATATCTTCCGTAATAGTTATAGAATGATTGTACCGGATCCGCGGTGATTCGGGACCCGAATTCGGGGCTCTCACAGTTGGTATCAAAGCTGTTGGTTATGAACCTTAGGTAGGAATACCTGAGACTAATAACCGCAGTGATTAAGATAAGATCTAACTCACATAGAGTTAGTTGGTCGGTAACATTCATAGATGACTCTTGGTGAGTCATAAGATACAGAGTTCCCTAACTCTGATAATGAAAGTGAATAGTAGTGATGAATAGATAGAGTTTAAAAGACTAAAAGTACAGGAGACAGAAGATCGTAAAACAAAACGATCAAGGCATAGAAATAAATCATAATATATATGATGAGATCACTCCGTGATCTGATAAGGTTATAGTATGGAGAAGGATCGAGTGAATGATTAAAAAGTTTATAACAAGATTGCTGAGTGTCAGTTGTACTATAAATTGGTACAGATTCAGGAAAGGATTATGTATACGGATTAAATGAACTTCGTTTGGAGAAGGGAGTTAAGATTAGGTGGGGATTTCAATTGAGAACTCATGTCAGCAGCTAAGTTGTATGATTCTTCGTATGGGAGCTGAATTATATTTGTTGTAATAACCACTTAGTTTCTGGCACTGATAATCATTGAAATGTCTGTGTCGTGCTATTTGCTATATGTGTGTTGAGAAGGTGATTCTTTTCTTATGTGTATAATAGATAGATAGGTTATAGGTAGAGAATATCAGTTTAAGTACGAGTTCTTAAAACGCATACTTATGGTACGTTAGTGACTCATGATTTTATGAAACATTTATGAACCCCTCAACGAATGGACGCCAATGTGATGACCTGGGTAAGAGTGTGATTTTAAGAAATTCCGAGGACGAAATTTTTATAAGGAGGGAAAAATGTGACGACCAGAAAATTCGGATCTTCCAAAATTTAGGTTTAAAGAATTAGTTATTAATAAAATGAATTTTTATTAATACTATTTTGTGCTATGTGTTTATTAATCGTTCTATAACCTAGGATGATTATAAGTTGGGAGTATTCTTGCTATGAGCTAGATTGAACGAATAAGAATTTTCAAGATGAAAATAAAATTTTTCCGAGAACAAAAATATTTCCGGGAAAAAAGACGAAATAGGCACTATTCATCAGTTTCTACTCGGAGATTTATTCTGAAATTTCGAGAAGTTAATGATTACGTAAAATTTTGAGACGTGATGGAATATTCAATAATATTTAAGTTATGGCAAAAACGAAGTTTTCACCTACGGACTTAAAATCTAAGGGTTAGGAAAAGTAAGTTCCGAGAATTTAATGATTTCGTATAATAATTAGGGGCGTAAGGAATATGAGTGTAATACTAGTTATTATACGAGTATAGTACGAAGATTATTACGACGCATAATACGAATATCCTACGAACTATATACGAAGAGAATACGAGAATGAGATGCGTAAAATACGATTTAGTCTTAAAGGCTAAGTAATGGATAAGTTAAGTAATAGCTAAGTAAACTTAATAATTAAGTAAAGTGCTTTTGCTTAAGGGCTAAGTAAACTTAAGGGCTAAATAAACTTAATGAGTAAGTAAACTTAAGGGTTAAGAAGACTTAATGGTTAAGAAGACTTAAGGGCTAAGAAGACCTAATGGCTAAGTAAACTTGGTGGCTAAGTAAACTTGGTGGTTAAGCATATGAATAGTAAGGAGGTTAAGGGGGCGAAATGACTAAACTACCCCTAACTTTGGTTTTCTATAAATAGGAAGCTCATTTCATTGATTTGGGATTTTGAAAATCGTAAGACACTTGAGAGAGAGAAAGAGTCGGATGGGAGGAGGAGGAAGAGGAAAGGCTAGCCTGTGTACAAACTTTGTCCGACGGGAGAAGATTAAAGAAGAACGGTAATCCGAACCCTAGTCTCTTCTAATATTTTCTTCAAGTTTAATATGTTTAAAACTTAACCTAATGAGAATAAGGAGTAAATGATGTTAGTAATGATTTCATATGGTTGAAATAATAAGAAAATAAAGAAATGAGAATTAGAAGTTTAGTTTGTAAATTTCTTAAGGAAGCATAAGATTCGTGAGGATTTTGAGCGATCCGAATGAATATTATGAATGAGTAGGTGAAATAAGTAAGGAATGGTGTTCTATAATATCAAATTCCAATAAAAAGTGGAATCGTTATCCAAAATATCGATTACAATAAAGAACGAACGAAGAACACGAAGAACACGCGAAGAACACGAAGAACGTTGTTGATGGACAAGTTTAAAACCATCGCGTCTAAGTTAGTTGCTTTTTGATTGGTTAGGAACGGTAGAAACGTTCATGAAGAACGGATTAAAACTTAGCTATAACAAAGTTATGACAAAAATTTTGTAAAAGACAAACGAGAATTAGAAAGTTAGTAAATGAACCCGAACGTGTAGGGCTTCTTAAGGAAGTAAGAGAACATAGAAAATGTGAGTCATGGACTCAAGAACGAATGAGTTTCGAGTTTAGATGACCGAATTACGAACGAACAAACGAAGAACACTAAAAGTGTAAAAATAAACGAAGGATGAAGATCAAGCAAAATTTGAATGGCACGTTAACAGATTCAGAATGATGTTTTGTCAGAGGGGTATTGAAGTACGTAAGATAAGAAAGTGAATGGCTTTGGAACGACCTCGTTCTGAGTTATAATGAAGAAGTTATGAGATCGGGAAGTAAACGTCTTAAAGTGGATTTAACACTTAGAGAAATTTTCAAGAATTAGGGTTGGGCGCCGCGGCTCCAGCCATGCTTTGTTATGTGGTGTTGTAGCGCCAGACCGGGGAGCCAGGTACTGAAGTCTCGTGCCACGGTGCGAGAGATAAAGGAGGGAGTGGCGCCACAGCGCCGGTGTGAAGGAAAAGCCAGAGAAGAGCTTTTAATTGCTCAACTCTTGGGGGAAACGTAAGGGACGATAAAGAACATAATGTCCAACTAATGTAACACTTTATCTAGTGAATTAACCCCGTAGTAAAGATTGAACGGAAAGATTAAATGAGATTAAAAGACAACGATTGTAAGTGCGAGTTACGGAACCGATATCCGGGGACCGTAGTCATGATAAACGAACGTGAGGGATTCCTATAGTTGTGATTCCATAAACATTGAGTGACGAGGGTAATGAATAACATTTAAATGCTATGTCATGATAATGAGAGCTAAGTGTGAAGCATATAGACGATGTGAACGCAACATTGTTACGATGAACGATCGGTCTTAGCATACAATGATCGGTATGGCTTTGACACTAAAAACGAGTAATGAACATGGGGTTCATGTAATGGATAACGAAAGTATTAATATTAAATAAGATATGAATTATCAAGAAAGCCGTAAATCGGTAAAGAATGTAGGTCACGTAAACTGAGACTTGCAAGAACGCGAACCCTAAGAAGTAAAGTTAACTAAACCAATGCGTAAATCAAGTATATGACTAATTGGTGTTTATGTTTTCTCCTTATGTGTTATATAGGAATTGGAATGAGTAGTTCAGCGTAAGCTGTAGCTGGACGTAAGGCAAGTTTCCTAACTTCATTCATATTCTAAATGAATGCTAGTTTCTTAAACTTCTCAGATGTTGAACTTGAGAAGTCTTGTCTATGTACATATGTGTGATGTATGTACAAGGAGGTAGTATCTACGAGGCCTTGTGCCACAATTTGAACACTTCAGTGTTTCTATGATATGAAATGTTCTATGATTGACTATTCAATACAAGTATGCTCTGTTTATACATAAACCGTTATTGATTAAGTCTGTGCTAATTATTCTAGCCAGACAGGATGTGTATGAAAAAGGTAGAGGAATGAAAGTATTTCAAAGTGAAAATGACATTTGTTTTAAGATGATAGGAATCAGGACTATTCCTATTATTCAAGCTGCTTCATAACCTTTGTTCGGTTATCAAAGTTTTGAAGAAATGTTTAAACTCTTGAAGTTGTTTGTTTAACTGTTATGACTTGCTGGGCAATTGAATGCTCACACTTGCTTTAAATGAAAAACATTTTCAGCGAACGATGTTAGAAGAACTTAAAGACCCCGTAAAGATTAAGCTGACGGTATCCAAATGAAGTGTCATTCAGAATGTGAATGAGCGAGAAGATCAAGTGAAGACTTGTAATATAGAAAGATGAAATTGAATTATAGACTAGCTTAATGAACTATTATGTATCGTTGGTGGCGGATAAAAGTCACTCTTGTAAGATGAAATGAATAATGTATTATTATTGTTTGTAATGAAAGAGGTAATAAGGTTTCCAGAACCTGGGATTTGAGAGTGTATGTTGATATATTTCAGTATATAATGATGTATGTTGGATGAATGATGTACTCGTGATGTACGGAATCCGGGTGTGAAGATAGACCGAATTTAGGGGCGTTACAAGTTGGTATCAGAGCTTATAGATTATAAACCTTAGGCAGGAGTACCTAAAACTTTAATCGTAGAGAGAAGGATAAGAAGATCACCACGTGATCATAGTGAATCGTAGTAACAGATTAGCTATTAAACGATTGATGATTTATAGCTAATGCTATAAGTGAAGGGCACTACGAAGTAGTATGGGAAGAAGAACTCAAATTGAGTTGTAAAGGTTAGCATACGAATTAAAGAAAATTCGTATTAAGTAGAGAGAAAGTAAGAAGTTTTATGATTTCAATTGAGGACTCATATCAGCAGCTGAGTTGTATGATTCCTTGTATGGGCGGGGAATTTGTACGTGGTTTTAGAACCACTTTGCTTCTTATTCGATATAGTTGTTCTTAAGTTGAACAATTCTTTGTATGGGCGGAGAATTGTCCTTGGTGTAACAACCGCTTAGCTTCCTATATCGGTCAGTAGCTGAGTTGACTAATTTTCTGTATGGGTGGGGAATTGTGTTTGGTTCTACAATCACTTAGCTTCTGGTAGTGATAACCATTGGAATTGGTCGCGCTATTAAGATATATATGACGAGAAGGTGAATCTTTTCTCATATATATACTTGATAGGTAAAGAACGTTAAGGTAGGTGCGAGTTCCTGAAACTCATACTTATGGTAAGTTCGTGACTCATAATAATATGGTATGTTTTCCAACATCTCAGTGAATGGACGCTTATGGTCTGTCTGGATGTTCATAAACTCATATTAATGTGGAAAGTTCCTGAACTCATAATGTGTGATAAGTTGATGGACTGTATTAAGATATAAGGATGTTTAGACTGAAAAAACGATGTTTTCAGTAGGCTTAGCATTGAAGGTGTTAGAGACGATTTAAGTATTGTCGCAGTAAGACAATGAAGGAAGACGGAGAATAGGATATTCCAAGTCATCTAGCTATGCTAGATTTCGAACATTATTGAACTCGTGCTGATATGTACATTTTTTTAGAAAGGAAATAATTGGTTCAACTTTTGGAACCAACGGATTTTAAAAGAGCTATTCTTGATATGTCTATGCTAATTGCTTCGGCTAGACATAAATTGATTTAAAATATCAAAATGAATTTTATATCATCCGTGCATTTGATGCAAGGATGGTAAAAGGATGGAGTTATTAATGCAATTGAACCTGGTGTTGGATGTGATCTTAGGATCAACAACGCGCTATGGTATGATGTATAATGACGAAGTCACAAACTGACGAAGTCCTCAACGTTCTGTGAAAAGTACGGTATCATGACGTCATAAAACGTTTTGATGTATTGTGAAAAGAATTTAAAGAAGTAGTCGATGTCAATTGAGTTGACTAGACGAATGTTTCACGTTGATGTCCAATTTATTGGGATGGTCTAAGCTAATTGTTTTGGCTAAGACAAATGGTAGGTCATGTTAAAAGAAAATCGAGCTTTCTTTGAGAACTTGTGCCAAACCAAATTATTTTTGTGCAGAATCTAATGATCAAGTCTGAGGAGAACATGGAAGAGGTAGTTTATTTTATTGGTGATTGTAAACCGACCGTTAAAGAAGGGCTTATGGCGAAATGCTATTTAACCTAGTAAGAGTTCATGGTCGATTTGACCCCTCAGCAAAAGTATGAAACATTTTAAAGGAAATTTTATATTCCTCGTTATTCCTTCTATTTCACGATTCTTGATAGGTTATGGAGGAAAAATAAGAACTTAGTTGAAGGGAAGTTGAGAAAAGGGTAGGCTAAAATTTTGAGGACGAAATTTGTGAAGAAGGGGTGAATGTGATGAGCTGGGTAAGAGTGTGGTTTTAAGAAATTTCGAGGACGGAATTTTTATAAGGAGGGAAGAATGTGACGACCCGGAAATTCGAATCGTCCAGAATTTAGGTTTGAAGAATTAGTTATTAATAAAATAAATTTTTATTAATACTATTATGTGCTATGTGTTTATTAATCGTTCTATAACCCAGTATGATTATAAGTTTGGATTATTCTGGCTACGAGCTAGATTGAACGAATAAGAATTTTCAAGATGAAAAAAAAATAAATTCCGGGAACAGAAATATTTTCGGGAAAAAAGACGAAATAGGCACTATTCATCAGTTTTTGCTCGGAGATTTATTTTGAAATTCCGAGAAGTTAATGATTACGTAAAATTTGGAGACGTGATAGAATATTCAATAATATTTCAGTTATGACAAAAATGAAGTTTTCACCTACGGACTTAAAACCTAAGGGTTAAGAAAAGTAAGTTTCGAGAATTTAATGGTTTCGTATAATAATTAGGGTTATTATGCGTAAGGAATACGAGTGTAATACTAGTTATTATACGAGTATAGTACGAAGATTATTATGACGTATAATACGAATATCGTATGAACTATATACGAAGAGAATACGAGAATGAGATGCGTAGAATACGATTTAGTCTTAAAGGCTAAGTAAGGGATAAGTTAAGTAATAGCTAAGTAAACTTAATAATTAAGTAAAGTGCTTATGCTTAAGGGCTAAGTAAACTTAATGAGTAAGTAAACTTAAGGGTTAAGAAGACTTAAGGGCTAAGAAGACTTAATGGCTAAGTAAACTTGGTGGCTAAGTAGACTTGGTGGCTAAGTAAACTTAGTGGTTAAGCATAGGAATAGTAAGGAGGTTAAGGGGGCGAAATGACTAAACTACCCCTAACTTTGGTTTCTATAAATAGAAAGCTCATTCCATTGATTTGGGATTTTGAAAATCCTAAAACACTTGAGAGAGAGAGAGAGAGTCGGATGGGAAGAGGAGGAGGAGGAAAGGCTAGCCCGTGTACAAACTTTGTCCGACGAGAGAAGATTAAAGAAGAACGGTAATCTGAACCCTAGTATCTTCTAATATTTTCTTTAAGTTTAATATACTTAAAACATAACTTAATGAGAATAAGGAGTAAATGATGTTAGTAATGATTTCATATGGTTGAAATCATAAGAAAATAAAGAAATGAGAATTAGAAGTTTAGTTTATAAATTTCTTAAGGAAGTATAAGATTCGTGAGGATTTTGAGCGATCCGAATAAATATTATGAATGAGTAGGTGAAATAAGTAAGGAATGGTGATCTATAATATCAAATTCCAATAAAAAGTGGAATCGTTATCCAAAATATCGATTAAAATGAAGAACGAATGGAGAACATGAAGAATACGAAGAACGTTGTTGATGGACAAATTTAAAACCATCGTAGAATAATTGTTGTTGATGGATAAGTTTAAAACCATCGCGTATATGTTAGTTGCTTATTGATCGGTTAGGAACGGTAGAAATGTTCATGAAGAATGGATTAAAACTTAGCTATAACGAAGTTATGGCAAAAATTTTGTAAAAGACAAACGAGAATTAGAAAGTTAGTAAATGATCCCAAACGTGTAGGGTTTCATAAGGAAGTAAGAGAACATAGAAAACATGAGTAGTGGACTCAAGAACGAATGAGTTCCGAGTTTGGATGACCGAATTACGGATGAATAAATGAAGAGCACTAAAAGCGTAAAAAAGAATGAAGGGTGAAGATCAGGCCAAATGAATGGCACATTAACGGATTCTGAATGAAGTTTTGTCAGAGGGGTATTGAAGTACGTAAGATAAGGAAGAGAATGGCTTTGGAATGACCTCGTTCCGAGTTATAACGAAGAGGTTATGAGATCATGAAGTAAACGTCTTAAAGTGGATTTAACACTTAGAGAAAATTTCAAGAATTAGGGCTTGGCGCCGCGGTGCCAGCCATGCTTTGTTATGTGGCGCTGTAGCGCCAGACCGGGGAGCCGGGTACTGAAGTCTCGCGCCACAGCGCGAGAGATAAAGGAGGGAGTGGCGCCACAACGTCGGTGTGAAGGAAAAGCCAAAGAAGAGCTTTTAATTGCTCAACTCTTGGGGGAAATGTAAGGGAAGATAAAAAACATAATGTTCAACTAATGTAACACTTAATCTAGTGAATTAAACTCGTAGTAAAGATTGAATGGAAAGATTAAATGAGATTAAAAGACAACAATTGTAAGTGCGAGTTACGGAACGGATATCTGGGGACCGTAGTCGTGATAAACGAACGTGAGGGATTCCTATGGTTGTGATTCCTTAGACGTTGAGTGACGAGGGTAATGAATAACATTTCAATGTTATGTTATGATAATGAGAGATAAGTGTGAAGCGTATAGACGTTGTGAACGCAACGTTGTTGCGATGAACGATCAGTCTTAGCATACAATGATCGGTATGGCTTCGACACTAAAAACGAGTAATGAACACGGGGTTTATGTAATGGATAATGAAAGTATTAATATTAAATAAGATATGAATTATCAAGAAAGCCATAAATCGGTAAAGAAAGTAGGTCACGTAAACTGAGATCTGCAAGAACGCGTAAAGTTAACTAAACCAATGCGTAAATCAAGTATATGACTAATTGGTGTTTATGTTTTCTCCTTATGTGTTATATAGGAATTGGAATGAGCAGTTCAGCGTCAGCTGTAGCTGGGCGTAAGGCAAGTTTCCTAACTTCATTCATATTCTAAATGAATGCTAGTTTCTTAAACTTCTCAAATGTTGAACTTTAGAAGTCTTGTCTATGTGCATATGCGCGATGTATGTACAAGGTGGTAGTATTTACGAGGCCTTGTGCCACAATTTGAACACTTCGGTGTTTCTATGATACGAATTGTTCTATGATTGACTGTTCAATACAAGTATGCTCTGTTTATACATGAGTCGTTATTGATTAAGTCTGTGCTAATTATTCTAGCCAGACAGGATGTGTATGAAAAAGGTAGAGGAATGAAAGTATTTCAAAGTGAAAATGACAGATGTTTTAAGATGATAGGAATCGGGACTATTCCTATTATTCAAGCTGCTTCATAACCTTTGTTCGGTTATCGAAGTTTTGAAGAAATGTTTAAACTCTTGAAGTTGTTTGTTTAACTGTTATGACTTGCTGGGCAATTGAATGCTCACACTTGCTTTAAATGAAAAACATTTTCAGCGAATGATGTTAGAAGAACTTAAAGACCCCGTAAAGATCAAGCTGACGGTATCCAGATGAAGTGTCATTCAGAATGTGAATGAGCGAGAAGATCAAGTGAAGACTTGTAATATAGAAAGATGAAATTGAATTATAGACTAGCTTAATGAACTGTTATGTATCCTTGGTGGCGGATAAAAGTCACTCTTGTAAGATAAAATGAATAATGTATTATCATTGTTTGTAATGAAAGAGGTTATAAGGTTTCCAGAACCTGGAATTTGAGAGTGTATGTTGATATATTTTAGTATATAATGATGTATGCTGGATGAATGGTACTCGTGACGTACGAAATCTGGGTGTGAAGATAGACCGAATTTCGGGGCGTTACAGCCAAAGGTCTGACTAAGACAAGTTCTTAAACTCGTATGATTATGGAAAGTTCTTGAACTCATGTGTGTGGTTTGACGAATTGGGTTGAATTAAGTGTGACTAGAATATTGAGGATAATAGGAACAAATAGATTGATTAAGCAATTGATCATTATTGGAGACATTAGGTTTTCTAAATCTCCTAGCTGTGGTAGATTTTAAAATTTTTGACATCAAGCTAAATACGCACTATGTGCTTTTAAAAATAAATTTTTATTCTCCACTCCGGGTGACCATTGTATTAGAGTGGACTTCATGCCACCGACACACCGTTACCTGTTGAGGTAATAAAACTATTTTGAAATGAATTTTTGAACGGTTTAAAGAATAGTCTATGCTACTTATTTCAGCAAGACGATAATGATTTGAAATATCAAAATATATTTTATTTATCACTTATGTACCATGTAACCTGGTGCAGAGATGATAAAAAGTTGATAGAGTTATAAATACAGGAATACTTAGTGTGAATTCGATCCAAAAATTATTGTTCCACTATTGGATGATGTGTTATGACAAAATCATAGACATCCTCAAACGGACTGTTAATACAGTACGGCATCATGACGTCATTCTCAAAAATATTTTAAAAAATTTAATTTGCCAATGGCGTTTGGCTACACACATTCGTAATTTGATTAAAATTGATTATTAATATGAGTCTAAGCTATTTGATTCGGCTAAACCAACGTTTATGAAAATTCTAAGTGTTCTTTGAAAATTTTCCCGAACCAAATTATTTTGGTGCGGAATCCGATAAGACTGAGGTAAAATTTTTGCGCCTATGGCAGTGACAAGAAATAGAGTCGACCAGCAGTACTTTATAAGTACAGGGCATACCGGGCTAATTACCCACTATGTCCATAAGTTATGACGGTTTGCGGATGAATTTTCATATAACCTTTTCGAAAATGATAGACAATAGTATATATAACCCCTCAACACAATTTCAAAATTTTTACACTTGTGAGGAATGTATTGGACAGCGTGTGATAATGAGAATGAATAGTGTATGATGCATGGTGTAAGGTTTCGGGGAAAAAATTTTTAGAAGAAGAGGTGAATGTGACAACTCGAGAATTTAGAAAAATTTTAAATCATAATTGATTGATTTAAGGTTCAATATTATGACCTAGACAGAAAATAAGTGAATGGATTTGACATTTTTGAGAAAGAATTTAAAGATTTCAAAATCTTTTGGTGAATTATTCAAGATTAAGTATATAAGTGAATATGGGTATATTTATGTGTATCTGGTATTATATGTGTACAATATGTAGTTAAGGGTCAAGGGTTGACCAGACAATGGCAAACCCTAATATTATATTAAAACGTCAACGTTTAGTTAAAAAAATTCTTACGAATTATAAGAAACCCTAAAATCGATTTTGGAAACCCTAATTTCAGTTCCGGGAATCCAAAACCCTAATTCGGAAGTTGAAACCCTAATTTGAGAAAACAAATGCTAGTATATGGTGTAAACGTTATTAATGATAACCAAATTAGGGATAACCCTAATTGATTTAGAAAACCCTAATAATTAGAAAACCTAATTATTAGAAACCCTAATTTTGATTTGAAACCCTAATTTACAATTTGGGACCAAATTGCTAAATTAGCAATTTTAATTAGGAAATATTAATCCTAATTAGTACATTCGAATTATGATTAGGAAATTTTAAATATAATTATATAATCCTAATTATAAATTTAGAAATATTAATTTTCTATTTTGAAAATTGAAAATATTAGAAATTAAATTGCAAAATTAAGGGAAACCCTAAACCCTAAGGTTCAAACCCTAAATCCTAAGGGTTGTAGCAAAAGACAAGTATGCCATTAAATTAAAAATCAAAATGACCAAAGTGCCCTTATTTCATTATTTGACTTAACTTGCAAATCTTGCCAATATATGGAGTTGGTGACAAACTATGTACCAGCCATGTAACACATACTAGCTATCTTGCCCCTTGGATCAGCCATGTACATTGCATTTATATCAAATAAATAGATTAAGAGAGAGAAAATGGTTACTTTATTTCTCATTTCTCCAAGACCATTCTCTCTCTTCATTTTCGGGACTTAGAGAGAGAGAGAGAGTGAGAATTAAAGCTAGGATCAGTTCTTAGCCTTCCAATAACAGATCCAATGATCAAATTCAAAAATCAAAGTCTAAAGAGGTACAAACCCTAGAATTTGAAAATCTTATGTTCTGATGTTAGATTTTGTTGTTTGTTGTTTATTGTTGTGTAATAAGATGTTATTTAGTGATCTGGGTTGTTAGATTCCAGATCCATAACATCAAAGTGCTCGAAATTGAAGAATTATCAAATCTGGAAAACTGGAAAAATAAGGCCTGACAGTCATATGTCAGAGCCTCTAGATCTTTATGTGTTAAGTGTTAGTGGTGTTTTATGTTATAGATCTGTAGTATGCCATGTGGACTAGGATCTGGAACATAAATTAGGTTCATATCATATCTATATTGCAAGTTATGAACGGTCAAACCTCGTTGACCGATCACGAAAAACAAATTCTGGGCATCCCAGATTTCCAAGAACCTTCTGACAATATTTTTGTGGCCTCATATCTGGTTATATGTTAATGTTTAGGCCAAGTTGTTGTTTTCATGTTGTAGTCTGACATAAGGACTACACAATCAAACCTTTAGATCACCTAGAAAGTACATAGAATCAAAGATAATTAAGGTCAAACAAGCGTTGACCGACTGCCTTGTGAAGAAATCTGGGAAACCCAGATTTCTCAAGAACAGCTTCTGACCACTAGTTTGACCAGCCTAGATCTTATTGTTATGATGTTGTTGTTATGATCTGATGATATAGAATTGTACTCTGACATCAAGACTACAAGTGTGAGCCTTTATATCACACAAACAAAACATATACTACAAACCCAGAACAGTCTCTGACACCTTGAACTGCCTGGGTTTCTGGGTTACCTAGAAAACCCAGAACAGTCTCTGACAAGTAGTTTGAGAGCTTAGATCTCTCAGTTGTGTTATTGTTTGGTCATGCAATCAAATTCTAGTTGTAATAATACACTTATACTACATGATTAGCAACATTAGCAGCCCAGAAAACCTTATGAACACAGATCTACGTATGGTCAAACCTAAGACCTTTAACGTTGACATGAAGTTTTGGAAAATGCTCAAGAACACCATTAGCGACTCTTGTGACACCTATGGTACCTTTAGCGACAGATAATTTTGGGAAATTAGTTATTTTAATTAATAAATAGATAAAAAATAATTTTTAATTATTAAAAATACAAAATAAATTCCTAAAAATTATTTTAAAGCCCGAAAATTAGTTTTAATTTTTTAGAGTATATTTCATAAATATTTAATATTTTTAGAATATAAATGGTATTTAATTTATTTAATTATAACATTAAATAAATTATTTAAAAATGATTTTAATACTTGAAAAATCATTTAAAAATATATTATGGTATAAGAAAATATTTTAAGTTATTTTCAATAACTTTTAATATTATGTGATGAATTTCATTAATTAATTAATATTAATGATAATTAATTTATTTAATAACTATATTAAATAAATTGTGGAAAATAGAATTAATGATTTAAAAATCATATAAAAATTATTTAAGTGTTAGAAAAATATTTTAAGTTATAAAATATAACTTTTGATATTTTTTTCATAAAAATATTAATATTTTAATATTAAAAGCAATTAACGGATAATAGATTTAAGTGTTTAAAAATCATATAAATATGATTTTAAGGTATTAAAAATACTTTGATATATTATAAATAAATTATAATATTATGACATGTATTTCATTAATGCTTGATATTAAATAAATATTAATGATAATGGAATTAAGTTATATTTAAATCATTTAAATACGAGTTTAATGACTGAAAAATCTTGATAAATAGTAATAATTATTTAAAATTTATTACGAGCTTACGAAAAATATTTCGACTGTTAATAACTTGTTTTAGATAATGGTTAAGGGTTTAGACAGAGTTTAATTGAACTTAAACTCAATATTTGTCCGACTAGGCCGTCGGGATGTCAGAATTGTACCGAATTCAATTCAGACTGTAATAATTTGACTTGATACTAGATCTTATGTGTGTTATAGACTAATAGGGTTATGTGATGATATTATTCTAATTTGAATATCAATATTATTTATATATTAAGTTCAGACAAAGCTTAATATAAATGCATAGTGGTAATCAACGGTTCAGGCAAGTTTTCTTTAACTCAACCCTGAGTTATAATTTTGCGTATATGTTAGTGAATAATCATTTATGATTATCACGTCTATGATTTGTTGAATTGTACTATATGTACATTGAAGGTATTCATCAGGTATGAAAGGCTAATCACCTTCATTACCATTCGGTCCAGATATATTTGTTCATGTTAAATGCTTGCTCAGTCATAAAATTTGTTCATACTAATTCATAACTATATTGTGAATTATAGCCAGCTTATTATTGAAATTCTTCCAATCATGATATATCCTCAAATGAACTTATACTTGCTGGGCAAATTTATTGCTCACCCTTGCTATATCATGATTAACATTGTAAATTGAGACGAATATGTCGGATACAGGAAATGACAAAGCCAAGTTCAGCTTGGGATATTTGGTGTAGCTAATTTGTAATAGTATAGTATGATAATAATGTTATATGTTAGATAGGTTATGAATTGTGTATAAGTTAAGGTTACTCGTGTGACGCCCCCAAATTTGGACATCTACTTGGTCGCTCAAATTTGGTTCATCACGTGCTCAAATTATTACCATAATAACTAAAATCATACATTCACAACGAAAAATCTAAATTATAATAATATACAATGATTTGTTATAATTATTCCCCCAAGTCTCGCAACCTACAGTACTTAAAAGATTACATAATAGTATCGAATAAAGACCTATTACATAATCCTACTTAAGTTTAAATATAGTCTTAATACAACATAATAATCTTAAACATAAAAGGGGCAAGCTAGTTGGTAGCCTTGCCCTTGCCCTTGTCTGTTCCAGAGACGCTTCCCTGTTCTTCCTTAACTGAAAGGTTTTAAATAAGCAAGGATGAGCACAAATTGCCGAGCAAGTAATATACAACAAGGGTGTAGGATATAATATCACAAAGTTTGAAATATCGAAGTGTCATTTTTAGGATAGTTCAAAGTGTTAGAATAACATCATGGATAAGGAATATCAACAATACTTAGACTAAGATCAATAATTCAAAATAAATCTACTGATATATATGAATTCAAAGGCTAACAAGGTATCCGACTGCATAACAATTTATACTAAGCAGTCACTAAGGACTATTGAACATCTACTAGAATTACCAATATTAAACTGATAACTCAAAAGAATCAAGTAATGTAGAGGATCAGTCTACAATACTCCACGTTATGCATAACACCACAGTAATAATATACTCATGTGTTGGGGTTTCCAACAACATTAAATCCCCTCACCATAAGGGTTGTTCAACTCAGTTTTTGGATTTTCGCACCAATCAATTGGTTTGGACAATTTTATAAACATGCATATAGTCTAGCCGAATCAAATTGCATCGACTCTCTCACGATATTCAAGAACAATACTAAGTTCATTATCAATAATAGTTTTCACAAGGGTTTAAGCATAATGGCTCATTTTAACGAGAAAATAATATAACTTGTACTCAAAGAGATAAGCTTACGGTATTCGTCGAATAAAGAATGCAAAGATACTTGCACAATAAGAGTAGGGTTAGGATACTTGCTCAATGTAATAAGATAGGTTTAGAAACTTGCCTTACGCATAGTTTATCCTCGTTTAAGAATTCAACACTTTTGAATTCTATTTATAACATATTATATGTTAAAGATGTTCATTAGCTAACATAGTCTTTAATCAAGCTTGTCATGATACAAGTATGCACGTATGATACACAATCAGCTTATAAGTCATCACAAGTTCAACCCACGTATCATGGTTTGATATCATGTAAACATCCTCTTAGACTTAGCATTCGAAAGTCGAAATTAACCTTTATTTACATCATATAGCGTGATCCTTAACATATTAACTAGCACATTAGTCATATAAGATAAGCTAAAGTAATCCTGTAAGCATGCTCCAAACATCAGACCAAAAATAGAATCGATATATGACTGCAGCACGGCGCAGCTGCGCCATGGCTAAGCCTGGGACCGACGCAGCTGCGCTATCCTCTAGCTATGCCAAGACTCAGCTGCTTCCTTATGGCTTATGCCCGGCTTGACCAAAACACTCACACATGTTATATATGTTATGTTAAAAGTCCTCTCATGCTTCTCAAGTCAATCTAGGTTCCTTTTCGTAACAACATATTCCTCAATTAGCTATTTCAACAAGTTAGGGTCATGAAACCATAAAACTTATCATGCTTGCTCTGTAAGCATACAAGATAGTTATAACACCCATATTAAGCATGCCTACGAGTATTCATAACATATATGTGAAACTAATACCGCTTTAGTTGAAAATAGGCTTCATTTATGCTTTTCTTAAAATGTGATGCACAAGCATGGCATATATATGTTTATACTACATGAGTAAGTCTAAGATGTAACATCCCCAAAATAGGTCCATTCCATCCAACCTATTATGAGTCGCCAAATACATGGTACAGAAAACAACTACAACTTTATTACAACAAATGTCGTGCAAAATACAACAACATATATGCTGTGAGTTTGGATACAAATATATACCAAATGTGACTCATGTCCCAACCATGGACAACACTTCACAATGACACCTTACATAAAGGTATAGTCAAAAACTATTTTAGAAATTAGAATCTTTGAGAAGTGCTCAAGAAAACCTTCGTACATGGGAGGCCATACGTCTAGGTTATGATAGATATCATATGGCCACAGAATTATCCTTGGTTGACCCAATAGACCCCAAAGAAAAACGAAAAGTTTACTATCATATTCTTCCCAATGGTGAGTCTTCTCTTGACATATCATTATCTCCACTGTCTCTAATTGAAAATTATACTTCAAACAAACACCAAGATTTTATAGGTAGTGCTCGTAAAGATACTCAGCAAGTGGATGAGCACAACCCTGTCTTACGATGACACGAGGTTGTATGTCATTAGACATCTTGTATGATAGTGACAAAACACCCTTCTAACGTTGGGTTCGCCTCACCCTAGATGATTCACCAAATATAACTACTAAATGATGACCACCGTTCTATTTCACTGTTACCCCCGCTCGACCCAGCTACACTCTTATTACATGAAAGAAATTGTGAAACAGAAGGGTGAGCACAACTAGCCCAGTAAAGAATATCATGACTAAAGATAAATAAGATATCAATAGCCTTCAACAGAATTAAATCAGAGATTTAGAACATATAGTAGATGATAAAAATTTCAACTATAGTTGCAGCGGAACGAGCAATCCATTAGAAGAGTAAAATAGACTATAAAGTCTATTATCTTCTTCATGTTAAAAATCTACCAATAATGTTTTATCCCTGTAACATCAATCAATAATTCTAGTCCACAATCATATGAATAACTCATAATCATAACTGTAGTTCTAAATTCCTCTTCTCATCCAGGACGAATATAATTTTAATCACCTGTCTTTACCTGAAACATCAAAGATCATGGTTACACCAAATCATATTTGCTGTTCATAATCATACTAATAACTTCATCTTTGCACTACGGCCAAAGATATTCATTTGTATCACTAGTTGGTCATGTTCATCTCAACAGCTGTTCATCTTTGCACTACTGGCCAAAGATATTCAACAACATGTCATCTTTGCACTACGGGCCAAATATATTCATCAACAGACCATCTTTGCACTACAGGCCAAAGATATTCATCTTTGCACTACAGGCCAAAGATATTCATCTTTGCACTACAGGCCAAATATATTCATATCTTAAAGAATATATAATTTTTTTAGAATTTATATAAACAATCCAATTAATCCAATGCAGGAGTTCGTTAATATTTTAACAACTGCATTTAATAGAACGGGGGTTAATGTACCTGTGATTCCAGGAGTAGTACGAGCTACTACTTTTAAGGATTTTAAAAGTGTAGGTCCGCCGGAGTTCAAAGGAACTACGGACCCTATAGAAGCCCAGACTTGGGTAAAAGAAATCGAGAAAGCATTTGTAATAGCAAATGTTGAGGAGGGTCAAAAGGTTGCCTTTGCAACCTATTTGATGAAAGGAGGGGCCAACTTCTGGTGGGAGGCAAACCAGGCTAGGGCCGATATAGGAAATCTAACGTGGGAGAGGTTTAAGGAGATTTTCTTCGAGAACTATTTTCCCATGAGTATGCAAGGGAGGATGGAAATGAGGTTTCTTGAATTGAAACAAAGGGATATGACAGTTCCCTAGTATGCCGCCAAGTTTAATGAACTGGCACGATTTGCTCCACATCAAGTGGACACTGAAGTGAGAAAGGCTAGAAGGTTGGAGCAGGGCTTGAAACCCTAGCTCTATAGCCGAATTTCTGTGTTCTAAAGTACTTCCTTTGGAACCATATTAAAAAAGGCAATAATTGCCGAAGGTGGGAATGAGGCTCTCAGCCAGTACCACAAGGATAAGAAAAACAAGGGCAAGGTTGATGGAGGAATCAAGACCGAGGGAGCCAGTGGAAGTGGCAATGGTCAAAAGAGGAAGGGCTTTAACTCTGGGAATACCGGAGTGAAACAAGGGGATTCTAAGAGAAGGATGTAGGCCTGTAAAACCTGCAGGAAGACTCACTTAGGAGTCTGTCTGAAAGAAAAGGCAGTATGTTATAATTGTGGACAGGAAGGGCACATTTCGCCTAACTTTCCAAATTCGAAGAAAAATCATGGATGTTTTGTATATGGATCAACTGATCATATAGCGAAGAACTGCCCGAAGAAGGGGACGGAAGGAAATAAGGGAACTAATAGCGGTAAGTTGGCTATTAGTGGTTCATCTCAGCCAGGTAAATCAATGGCTCGCACCTTTAATATGACGGTCCAAGATGCTGTGGCATCAGGGGATGTAGCTGCAGGTATTATTCCGATCAATAACATAAATGCATACTTGATTTTTGATTCGGGTGCTACTTGTTCGTTTATAGCATGTGATTTTGCTAGACGACTAGAATTACTTCCCGAAAAATTACCTATACCTTTGAACATTAAGGTAGCAAATGAAGAGATAATTCATGTTGAAAATATTCATAGGAGTTGTTGCGTAGATGTACGGGGTTGTAAGTTATCGGTAGATTTAATACCGATAAAGTTAGGAGAATTCGACGTAATTTTCAGAATGGATTGGTTAATTAATCATGGAGCAATTATAGATTGCCAAAAGAAGTGTGTGAGCATCAAGACATTAAAGCAACCTCCTGTAGTATTTTATGGTAATAAATCGCCAGGACGTTCGTGTTGCCTTACGATGACACAAACTAGAAAACTTTTAAGGAAGGGATGTATAGGTTATCTATGCCATGTCGTTGATACCCAGAGAATGGGAGCAACCATGGAAAAAATACCTATAGTAAATGAGTTCATGGATGTATTTCCAAGTGAGTTACTGGGGTTACCGCCGAATAGGGAGATCGAATTTGTGATAGACGTTGTGCCAGGAGCGGCACCAGTCTCAAGGGCACCATACCGTATGGCGCCTGTGGAAATGAAAGAACTAATGGTTCAGCTACAGGAACTATTGGACAGAAAGTACATTCAACCAAGTGTTTCTCCATGGGGGCACCAGTGTTGTTTGTCAAGAAGAAAGACGGATCGTTGAGACTTTGTATCGACTATTGGGAGTTGAACAAGTTAACGATAAAGAATAAATACCCATTGCCCAGGATCGATGATCTCTTTGATCAATTGAAAGGGGCAAAGTATTTTTCTAAAATAGATTTGCGGACGGGGTATCATCAGTTGAAGGTTAGGAAGGAAGATGTACCAAAGACGGCATTCAGGACTCGTTATGGTCATTACGAGTTTCTGGTGATGTCATTTGGGTTGACAAATGCACCAGCTGCATTTATGGATATGATGAATAGAGTGTTCAAATCATATTTGGACAAGTTCGTCGTTGTGTTTATCAATGATATTCTAGTCTATTCTAAGACGCCAGAAGATCATGTTGAACACTTAAGATTAGTGTTGGAGACACTAAGGAAAGAGAAGTTATATGCAAAATTCATAAAATGTGAATTTTGGCTGGAAAAGGTGCAGTATTTAGGTCATGTCATTGACCAAGAGGGGATTTCAGTAGATCCAGCGAAGGTGGAAGGTAGATCCAGTGATGATCCAGGAAATTTTGTAGTATGTAGTGATGCTTCGCATAGGGGACTTGGTTGTGTGCTTATGCAACATGGCAAAGTCATTGCGTATGCATCACGGCAGTTGAAGGATTATGAGAAAGTTTGTCATACTCATGATCTGGAACTGGCCGCAGTAGTGTTTGCCCTAAAGATATGGAGACATTATCTTTATGGGGAAAAATGTGAGATATATATGGACCATAAGAGTCTAAAGTATATCTTCACTCAAAAGGAGTTGAATATGAGCAGAGAAGATGGCTAGAGTTGATAAAGGATTATGATTGTGAAATCCTGTATCACCCTGGAAAAGCCAATGTAGTTGCCAATGCCTTAAGTCGGAAGGGTCGGGAAAAGTTGTCTATATTAACGGCTCAAAATGAGTTAATAACAGAGATGGCTAGGATGGAGATAGAAGTAAAGATGTCGAGTGATAGTAGACAGATACTCTTTGCGACGGAAATGCAACCTTCCATCATAGACATAGTCAAGGAGGTACAACTCAAGACAGACGAGTGTAATCAAATGAAGAAGCAGTTATCAGAGAAGGAAGATACTAAGTATAGTCTTGATAATGAGGGATTATTAAGATTTAAAGGAAGAATTTGGGTTCCGAATGAGACGGAATTAAAGGAGCAAGTGTTACAAGAAGCTCATAGTTCGAGGTACTCGATACATCTTGGTAGCACTAAGATGTATCAAGACCTTCGACAGAGTTTTTGGTGGCCAAACATGAAGAGAGAAATAGCAGAGTATGTGAGTAGGTGCTTGACTTGTCAAAAAGTTAAGGCCGAACATCAGCGACCCAGTGGCTTATTACAGTCATTGGAGATTCCAGAATGGAAGTGGGAGCATATTACAATGGATTTCGTGGTGGGACTTCCGACTTATAAAGGGTACGATGCAATTTGGGTAATAGTGGATCGGTTGACGAAGTCGGCTCACTTTTTGCCAATCAGGGTCAAGTATAACTTAGACCAATTAGCTAAACTTTATGTTAAAGAAATCATTTCCAGACATGGAGTACCGGTATAGATTGTGTCTGATCGTGATCCACGATTCACATCAAACTTTTGGAGGAGTTTGCAAGAACAGTTGGGAACACAGCTGAAGTTAAGCACAACGTATCATCCTCACACTGATGGGCAGAGTGAGAGAACAATTCAGACGTTAGAAGACATGTTAAGGTCTTGCGTCATGGATTTCAAGGGTAGTTGGGATGATCATCTACCGCTAGTAGAATTTGCGTATAACAACAGTTATCATGCAAGCATAGGTATGCCGCCTTATGAAGCTCTGTATGGAAGAAAGTGCAGGACACCGTTGTGTTGGGATGAGGTGGGAGAACGCCGTATGCTAGGACCAGAATTGGTGCAGCAGACATCGGATGTGGTAAAGTTAATTCGAATGCGTCTCGTCACAGCTCAGGACAGACAGAATAAGTATGCGGACTCACATAGACTAAGTCAAGAGTTTGAGGTGGGCTCGTATGTGTTTCTAAAGGTATCTCCTTGGAAAGGAAAGATACGTTTTGGAAAGAAAGGAAAGTTAAGTCCAAGGTTTATAGGACCTTCTGAAGTATTAAAACGGGTGGGAGAGGTAGCTTATATGATAGCATTACCTCCAGACCTAGAACGTATACATAACGTGTTTCACGTATCGATATTACGTCCATATAAGCCGGACTATAAGCATGTAATCGAGTATGAGCCGATTCATATCGAGAAGGACTTGACATATGAGGAATCGCCGATATAAATCATTGATAGAAAGGAACAAGTTCTGAGGAACAAGGTAATACCATCAGTAAAGGTATTATGGAAGAACCACAATGCTGAGGAAGCAACGTGGGAGCTAGAAGAACAAATGAAAAAAAAAATTCCCCATCTATTTGGTTAGAGTAAGACGAGATTCTGAGGACAAAATCTTTATAAAAGGGGGAAGAATGTAACAACCGAGAAATTCGGATCTTATTGTAAAATGATTTTATTAAATTAAATAATAATAAAATCTTATTATATGTGTTATCAAAAAGGTTGTCGTTATATAACCTATTGATGTTAGAATGTCGTAGTATTTGAGCTACGTGGATGAATTAAAGTGTTTGAATTTCCAAGACGAAAATAAAAGTTTTTCGAGAAATTTTTTGAAAAAGCACTATTTATCCGGATTTGCTCGGGATATAATTTTGAATTTCTGAGAAATACGTAATGATGGAATAACAAGGTAAGATGGATTATATAATAAAAATCTAATTATGGAAAATGTAATATTTCGCTTGTGGACTTAATTTATAAACGTTAAGGAAGTCGAAATAGTAATGAATAAGTAATAATGGTATGATACTTATGTATTGTACAAAGTAATGAAAAGAGTATAATACGAAGTATTATACGAGTTGGTATGAAGAATGAATTATCATATATAAATTCTATATGAATTGGAATACGAAAATAATACATAAATTATATGTACTAGATAATATTAATGGACTTGGAAGATTGATTAACAATTATTAAAGTCCAAGTAAATTAAATGTTATGGCCCAATTATTGGTTAATAAACAAGTTAGTAT
Organism: Panax notoginseng; assembly: GCA_016801055.1. Taxonomy (NCBI): domain Eukaryota; kingdom Viridiplantae; phylum Streptophyta; class Magnoliopsida; order Apiales; family Araliaceae; genus Panax; species Panax notoginseng. Next base: position 63,390,999 of record CM029014.1, on the reverse strand, counting down.
TTGTTAATGTAAAGTCCAAGGATTTATTTAATCCAAGCCCAAGCTAGAATCCATGAGTGGTATGACCCATGGGGCAAACCATATTTATATGGTTAGTATGGTGACCAAGTTAATGTGGTGACCAGGACTTAGGAGTAATGGCTAAGCAAAAGATAAGTGTTGTGCTAGCCAAGTAATGAATAGTAAGGAGGTGGCTTAGGGAGGTGGGATTGTTTTAAAGACCAAACTACCCCAACCTTGCAAATTCTATAAATAGAGAAGGCTTGCTAGTCATTTAACACTTGTTCAAATAATCAAACTTATTACAAAGTGCTTAAGTGTTAGAGAGATTAAGTTACAAATAAGTCACTTCCATAAGTAAGAAGAAGAAGAAGAAGAAGCTACTTACCAAGACTTCAAAAGTAAGACGTCTTCTCCATTATCTTCTATCTCTGCCATTATAGGTTAATAAGAAAAGTTTGGATTAAGGAACATGAATGTTAAAAAGTAAGAAGAATGAGTAAGCAATGAACTTAAGTCACATAAGTTGGTAATAAGTCATTTAAGCTAGCATAAGTTATAAACTTATGTGAAAGTATTATGAACTTGTAATGAGTTTATTAAGAGAAATGATATGGATGTAAAAGAAATTGTATGATCATATGTATCATGTATACATAAGTAAAGTTATATGTTAAGAACATATAAGGTATGATGATTAAGAAACTTTACTTGTCATAAGTCATGAACAATGAAATCTTAAGTAGTTTATAATTTGATAAAGTTATAAACTCATGAAGAAATAAATCTAAAATCCAACAATGAATATAAGTTGTTGTAATAAGTATGTTAAGATGTTCACATGATGAATGGAATTCATTGGTAATGTGGAACAAATCATAAGAATGAAGATTTGCCGGAAATTGCACGATTGGACGATAATCGTCGAATTCGTGAAATTCTCGGAATAGAAATCAAATTTTGTGTTTAAACTCGAAACCGTTGTTTTCCAATGGAGACAAGTCATATTTGGCATTTAAGAGTTGCGGACTCAAAAATGACTGGATTCCGACTTAGAACGAAGAAACGAGCGTTGAACGTTCACGAACGTTTATCGTTTTCGTTAAAAATGAATCAATAGGTGAATTTTTAGCAAACAAAGTCAAATAGATAATATTCTTGCATGAATGCATAGATTACGTAATTTGTGAATCGTAGGCTTTTGAACAAGCCAATTCGGACTTATAACGAAGAAGTTATGCGTCCGGGAAGTTCACAAAATTTAAAAACTGAAATTATTTTCTGGTGCATAGAGTTGGCGCCGCGGCGCCAACCGTAGGCTAAATGAGTCACGCCGCTGCGCGTAGCAGTAGCCGAGCACACTGCAAGAGTTCGCCGCAGTGCGAACCGTAGTACAATTTATGGCACCGCAGCGCCATGTACAGTAAGAAAATCTTCTAGAGTGTGGCGCCGCAGCGCGGCCCATTAAGTAAGGACTCGCGCCGCAGCGCCAGTCTCAGAACAAAGATAGTAATGAATGTTTCTAAGTACACAGAAAGGAAAGCTAATTGTTTTGGAAGTAAACACAACTTAAGGATTGTAATGTAACTTTGTTTAAACTTTGTTAAACCTTAAGGATGTTGTATAAAAGTTGAAATAACTTAGTCGAATATAAATGCAAGGATAATTATAAACCGGAATGAATAATAACTGAATCTAATACACAATTAGATTGAGAAGAAGGGTAATATATAGTCATATATATACGTCATTATATGTGACCTAATGTAAGGCATTATGTGATCATGTATTGTAGAGACTTAAAAGACTTAAACATAAAGTTAATTTACGATAGCAGACGCTAAAGGCAAGTATTCTCATTCTTGTCTCAGTTCAATCTGAACAAGTTTTTGAGGTTCATGTATTCTTTCGCATGAATTAAGGTATGTTGAAGTTAAAGCCAATCCCTTGGCTAGACTTGGTAATTTATTCATCTATTATCAAATGTTGTTGTCTTTTGTCAACTACTCCATATGGTTTTCAAAAGAAGACTGAAATGTTAAACAAATGTTTTGTCGGTAAAACGACAGGCACGTGAGGTTGCCAAATGATTAAACGTACATACGTTTAATGGATGTAGTGTTGATCAACATAGAGTACAATAGGCTGATCCCCTAGAAGTGCTCGTAAGTAATATCGGGCCTACAGAATTCGTTCCGGGTTGTCCTTTTTCCAAGAAAGAATGAATACTCGAGGTCTTTGACCGGAGTGAATGTTTTACTAAATATTGTTATTATTGTAAAACATTTTGAAAGAAAGGTAAAGGGCTATTTTGAATTATCAATAGTACTTCATGACTATTATTCAGTTATTGAAGATATACGATTCGTATGTGTCAAGCGAGTTGTTATTGAATTGTTATACTTGCTGAGCTAGTTATGCTCACTCTTGCTTGAACCATATGAATGCAACTAAGATTGAACGTCCTGAAGGATCGAAAAAGAATAAAGGAAAAGCTAAGGCAGATTGTTAAGCTGTATTGTAATAGTATAGGTATATTGTTGTAATGTAACTTATATTATGACAAAGAACCTTTGTAATGGGTATAGAACTTGGGAAATGTAAATATTACTTTAAATATATAGAAGATATATTCGTTCTTTTAGACTTTTCAATTGAATGAATGTATGAATGTTTGTACAGTATAGCACCATCTGTCGGGTTTAAAGATACCCAGATTTGGGGGCGCTACAACGAGCGTATTCATTAACTATATAAAATTACATAATCAACGCGATTAATCGTCATAATTCCCGTTTTAATTCGTTTAGTGAATTCACTCGTTTCACATTATGCCACACTAGGCATTTCACAATTCTCATTGCCAATTCAAATTTCTTAATACGCATTGATTTAATATGAATCAATTATATTAACCGACTCATAAAATAATAAAACTTATTTCCACATAATAGTACTTCCATTAATATATTCATTTAATAATACGTGAAAATTCTCGGGTATTACATCCTTCCCCCCTCCTTATAAAAATTCTGTCCCAGAATTGCTACAAGGTTACACAAATAGATGGGGATAATCCCTCATCATCCTATCTTCTAACTCACATGTTTCCTCCTCGACATCGTGGTTACGCCAAAGAATTTTTACAGAAGAAATAACTTTATTTCTCAAGGTTTGCTCTTTCCTATCAAGAATTTGGACATGAATTTCTTCGTACGCTAAATTCTTTTCCACTTGAATGGGTTCATAAGAAATCACGTGCTTGTAGTCAGGCTTGTACAAACGCAACACAGATATGTGAAACACGTTATGGATGTGCTCCAACTCAGGTGGTAGTGCAACTTTGTACGCTACTTCACCCTCTCGCTTCAGTAGCTCGAACGGTATTTTGAATCTTGGACTCAGTTTCCCTTTCTTACCGAAACGGATCTTTCCCTTCTACGGAGATACTTTTAGGAATACGAAACTGCCGACTTCAAAATCTCGACCTTGCCGATGCAAATCTGCGTACTTCTTTGGCGATCTTGAGCTGCTACTAGTCTGGCTCTTATCATTGTCACCACGTCTGTAGTTTATTGTACTAACTCTGGTCCGAGTATTCGTCATTCTCCAACTTCGTCCCAACATAATGGCATTCTGCACTTCCTCCCGTAAAGAGCTTCGTACGGTGGCATGCCGATATTCGCATGGTAACTATTATTATACGCAAATTCGACTAAGGGTAGGTGGTCGTCCCAATTTCCCTTGAAGTACATCACGTAAGTCCTAAGCATGTCCTCTAGCGTTTGTATTGTTTGCTCACTTTGTCCATCTGTCTGAGGATGATAAGCAGTACTTAACCTTAACTGTGTTCCCATCCTCTCTTGCAAGCTTTTCCAGAATTTTGACGTGAAACCCGGGTCTAGGTCAGAAACAATCGATACCGGCACTCCATGTCGTGAAACAATTTCCTTTACGTACAGACTCGCTAATTGATTTAAACTGTAGCGGATCTTGATTGGTAGAAAATGTGAGATATTTGTAAGTCGATCCACGATAACCCAAATGGCATCCAAACCTTTCTGCGTGACTGGAAGTCCTACCACGAAATCTATCATGATATGCTCCCATTTCTACTCTGGTATTTCCAACGGTTGTAATAAACCACTCGACCGTTGATGCTCTGCTTTACACGTTGACATGTAAGACATCTACTAACATACTCCGCGATTTCTCTTTTCAAATTTGGCCACCAAAAATGTTACCTCAAGTCTCGGTACATCTTAGTGCCTCTCGGATGAATGAATAATGCTGTATTGTGTGCCTCGTGCAAAATCTCCTCTCTCAACTCGGTTACCGCCGGTACCCACACTCTCCCTTCGAATCTTAAGATACCGTCTTTATCTATTCAAAAATTTTCTACCTCATTTTTCGCGATCTTTCTCCTGATTTTCTCACATTCTTCATCTTTCTATTGTGCTTCCCCTACTCTATCCAACAACGTCGGACAAGCTTCCATTACAAATTACTTATCTTTAGACCTCTCGGGTCCCTTCACTTCTATTTCCAACTTCTCCATATCTCTTATTAACTCCTCCTAAGTTGTTAGTTGAAACAATTTCTCCCTTCCTTTCCTGCTCAGAGCGTCGGCAACTACGTTTGCCTTCCCCGGGTGATAAAGAATCTCACAGTCATAATATTTGATTAATTCTAACCACCTTCTCTGACGCATGTGTCAACTCCTTCTGTGTGAAGATATATTTCAGACTTTTGTGGTCCGTGTATATCTCACATTTCTCTCCGTACAAACAATGTCTCCAAATCTTTAACGCAAAAACTATTGCCGCTAACTCTAAGTCATGAGTAGGGTATCATTTTTCGTAATCCTTCAATTGTTGTGACGCATACACAATGACTTTGCCATACTGCATCAGCACACAGCCCAGTCCTCTATGCGATGCATCACTATACACCACAAATCCTCCCGTAACATCTGGTAATGATAATACAGGCGCCTCGCTCAATCTCTTCTTCAACTCTTGAAAACTCTCTTCACATTTGTCGGTCCATACAAATTTCACAGTCTTTCTCGTTAGATTAGTCAACGGGGTTGCTATCATAGAAAAATCCTGGATAAATCTTCGATAGTACCCGGCTAACTCTAAGAAACTTCTCATCTCCGTCGGTGTTCTCGGTTGTTCCTAACTACTTACTGTTTTGACCTTTTCGGGGTCTACTGAGATTCCATTATCATCCACCACGTGGCCTAAGAATTGAACCCTCTTTATCCAAAATTCGTATTTTGAAAAATTTACATACATCTTCTCCTTTCGTAGTGCTTCCAAAACGATCTCCAGATGTTTGGTGTGTTCTTTCTCTATCTTTGAGTAGATCAAAATGTCGTCGATTAAAACTACTACAAATTTATCCAAGTATGGCTTGAAAACTTGTTTCATCAAGTCTATGAATGCTGCCGGAGCATTAGTTAAACCGAATGACATTACCAAAAACTCATAATGTCCATAATGGGTTCGAAACGCAGTCTTCGGTATATCCTCATCACGCACTTTCAGTTGATGATATCATGTCCGTAAGTCGATCTTCGAGAAATATTTTGCTCCCTTTAGTTAATCAAACAAGTCGTCTATTCTCGGTGTTGGATATCTATTCTTGATCGTTGCTCTGTTCAATTCTCGATAATCGATACAGAGCCTCAATGATCCATCCTTTTTCTTAACAAATAACACTGGTGCTCCCCAAGGGGACACACTTGGTCGAATGTAACCCTTATCCAATAACTCTTGAAGTTGTTTCATCAATTCCTTTATTTCTACTGGAGCCATACGGTAATGAGCTTTCGAAATTGGTGCCGTTCCCGGTGCTAAGTCTATTACGAATTCGATTTCTCTGTCTAGCAAAAGACTAGGCAGATCGTCCGAAAACACGTCTTGAAATTTATTCACTACGGGTATATCCTTAATTTTTACTCCCTTCTTTCGAGTATCTACGATGTAAGCTAAATAACCTACACATCCTTTCTTCAACAATTTCTTGGCCTGCATCATCGTAACGCAACACGATTGCTTAAGCGATGAGCTACCATAAAATACTATCTTAGACTTACTCGGAGTCTGAAGATTCACACATTTGTTATGACAGTCAATTACTATCGCATGGCTATACATCCAATCCATTCCCAGTATTACGTCAAATTCTCCTAATCTAATAAGAATCAAGTCTACGCTCAGTTCATGTTCTTTAATCTTTGCGCGACAATTTCGATTGAAGTATTCTACAGGGACTATTTCCTTATTGGCAACTTCTATGTTCAAAGGATCTTCTAAACGTTCTCGGGGTGTATTAAGTTTCCTAGAGAATTCTTCAGATACAAAAGAACAGGTCGCACCTGAATCAAATAATACATAAGCATTTATATTATTGATTGGGATTATACCTGACACCACGTCCTTCGCAGTCATTGCGTCCTGGACGGTCATGTTAAAGGTTCAAGCGATCGATCGGTTGGGTTATACAGGTCCACCAATCATTAACTTACTTCTTCCTCTCTGGCTTCCGCCAGCTCCACTGCTTCCTTTCTTTGGGCAATCCTTTATCTGGTGCTCTGTCGATCCACAAGTGAAATATCCTCTAATATTATTCGGTTTTGGGCAATTTGGCGATATGTGCCCCTCCTGGCCGCAATTATAGCAAGTGCTTTTCCTCTTCCAGCATTCTCCCTGATGGCTTCTTCCACATTTGTTGCAAGCTTCGGTCCTTTTCTTGAAGTTTCCCTGGTGATTCCCACCTTGATTATTGTTTCTGTTGTTGTTATTGTTTTCCTATTTCCTCTTTCCGGAGTTACTTCCTCCGCTGCTGCTCCCTCCACGATGCTCACTACCAGTATTTTTGTTATTCTTCTCCTTATGATATAGACTTAAGGCCTCACTGCCACCTTCCACAATGATTGCCTTCCCCAAAAATGTCGTAAAGGAATCAATCTGAAAGACCGATACCTTATTATATAACCACGACTTCAACCCCTGCTCAAAACGTCTCGCTTTCCTCTCCTCGTCCACAACTTAGTGTTCTGCAAATCACGCTAATTCATTGAACTTAGCTGCGTATTGCGCCACCGTCATGTCACCTTATTTTAATTCTAGGAACTTCACTTCCATCCTACTCCTCATACTCTTCGGGACATAGTTCTCGAAAAATAGCGTTATAAACCTCTCCCAAGTTATCGTTCCTTCCCCCGCTCTCTGCTGATTAGTTTCCCACCAATAGTTCGCTTCGCCTCTCAGCATGTATGTGGCAAATACGGTCTTCTGGTCTTTACCCACACGAGCTATAGTGAAGGCCTTCTCGATCTCCTTGATCCAGGTTTGCGCAACTATCGGGTCAGTAGTTCCTGTGAACTCTGGGGGTCCTACACTCTTAAAATCCTTAAAGGTTGTTACTAGGACAGCTTGGGGAATGGGTGGTACGAGTTCGTTTCTTCCTCTTAGAGCTTCTCCCAATAAATCTATATGTCTCTGTATCAGATCTACAGGACCTCTCTCATCATTAACTGACTCTTCTTGGACAATTATTCTACGTCTGGGCGGCATTTTCTGCATCACAAAATTTTTCATCTTATTATCTAACTATCATATTTAGACATTTCTCAAATGGAAAGAACTAAAAGTTTATAACGCGTTTCTGAAATAAGGTCATTTATATTCATATGCCAAATGGTTATAATACACGTTCTTTTCTAGCATACTGCTATAAATGAAAACACATATACCCTAATATCACAAAAGACGGGGACCACACTAACTTACTACCCTTCTAATATTTTTCAAAAGTTGGGGTTTACCACCACCTCACATCTTACACAAAAGACTGAGATTACAATAACATATTAACAACACATAAATAAAACTACTACACTACTGAGTCTTTCCCTCTAGACTCAATCTAACATCCCACGCTCCACGGCGCTCTGATATTCCTTCTGCGTAATGTGTGCTACCACATCCTGACTTATGGTATGTCGGGTCTGTCCTTGCTCAGCTGGGTAGTGATTTACCCCATCGATTACTCTCTCCATGGCCGTGCATGTAGAGCATAGCCCATCTTGTTCATCTTCCTCCTCTTGCACCGAACCTCATCCTCTAGATCATTCACCCTATCATTGGAATCCTCCCACTTCTCCTCGAAGTGAATCCTATCCATCACCTCCATCTCTAACTGAGTTCAGAGAGCCTCCTTCTCCGTCCTCTCACTCAAAATTCTCGGCTCCATCTCTTCTATTTTTCCTGCCAACTCAACGTTCCTCGCTACTGACCGGTGAAACAAGGCCCCCATCTGGATCCCTGCCTCCTTTCGGTGAGCAATTTCCATTTCCATCTCCTGCATCACTAGTTGCCTCTCAAGAGACTCGGTCTCTAACTCCTCGACTCTGCACCCTAATTCCAAATTCTATTATTCATATTCTCCCAACATCCGATCCTCAAAAGTAGTCCCGTCGGAGTCCTCCATGGGCTCAGTTTCATCCCCCACGGGTTCTTCCTCCGGATCAGATTCCTCAGGTAGAGGTTCCATTTCCTCCTCCTCGTCATCATCATCATCAATAGGGCCAACTACCGATATAGGTTCTGCTATTAAGGGTGCCCCATAGACTACGTGGATATCATGCGGCTCCTTCTCTACTACTCGGCTAGGTCCTCCCATGTCAGTCATCCTACAAACACCAACATAAGACGAGACAAACAATAACTCCATCAGAATGTTAAATAAACATAAGTTCATTGTATAGAATGAAGTTACATTTCATAACACATTAAGTCTCTCTGGAAAAACTCTATATGAGTTTTATCCCCTTCCTAACTTCTAAATTTTCTTAAGTTATAATCTAAGGAATCTCGTTCCTAAGGTTTATAACTATAGCTTTGATACCAACCTGTGACGCCCCCAAATTTGGACCTCCACTTGGTCACTCAAATTCGGTTCATCACGTGCTCAAAGTATTACCATAATAACTAAAATCATACATTCACAATGGAAAATCTAAATTAGAATAATATACAATGATTTGTTATAATTATTTTCCCAAGTCTCGCAACCTACAGTACTTAAAAGATTACATAATAGTATCGAATAAAGATCTATTACATAATCCTACTTAAGTTTAAACGTAGTCTTAATACAACATAATAATCTTAAACATAAAAGGGGCAAGCTAGTCAGTAGCCTTGCCCTTGCCATTGCCCTTGTAAGTTCCAGAGACGCCTCCCTGTTCTTCCTTAACTGAAAGGTTTTAAATAATTTCTCATTAATTCACTTAGTCACATAATTAAATTTCTCATTTATTAATTATGTCCAATTATTAAATCCCTAATTAATTATAAATTAATTAAATTAACATTGTGCTTATTAAATATTTCATTTAATTCAATAAGCTCACATAAATACATACTTTTGAATAATAAAAATTCTCATCATTAATTTAATAAATATAACACATATAATTAAATTAATGTACCACAGTTTCATCAATTATTTATTTAATCTAATAATTAAATCATCGAAAAATATTTATTTAATTCAATAAATATTCAAATTAAATTACTGTAACAATCCATATTTTAATTATAATTTTAAATATTTATTGAATTATATAAATATTTAATGGATGTGTTTATCGTTGAATAGATATTTGTTTGATTTAAATTGATTTGATTTGGTTAATTATTTGTTAAATAAATAATTAATAAGTTAAGACAATTATTATTATATTAATATTTCAATTTGATGGTTAATTATTTGTATTGAGTTATATGATTAAATGAATTATTATATTATACAATAAATTGTTATTTGAATTAATTAATTAAGTATGAAAACTTAATTAAATAAAGTGTGGCAAATAACTATGTTATAAAGAGTTATTAAAAAAATAAGTTAAAAGGAATTTAATCTAGTTTTGCCAAACAAGGCTTAAGGATATTAATTCTTTATTTTAAAAGGGTTTTGCCAAACGGAGCCTTATGGCTTTTGGATTTGTTTTAAATTTTGAATTTTAATAATATAAATTAAATAAACAAATTATAAATAATATATATTTTGTAACTGATAGTTTAATAGGGTCATTAGTATATGGCTGTTTCGTACGTTGAGTTTTTTTGAAACTTTTGGAAAACATGCGTTAGTTTATTTTTGTTTACGTATAATCTATTTGGCTAAAGCCTAAGTAAGAAAAGAGAAGAATAGTTGTCTGAGAAATTGAGAGAGAGTCTGAGAGAGAAGCAACAAGAGAAGGTTCTGAATTCTTCAAACTATTTTCATTGATTAACAAGGATTAACCAAGCATCAAAAGTTATTTTTTCCATAATCTTAATACTATATACTATATATGTTTTACGTTCTCTGTTTTCTTGAATATCACGATGTATAAGGTTTATTTTATATAAGCAAGATTCTCAATAAACCATGTTTTATAATTGGTTATGATATTACGTGTATTGGTAATTATAATTGTTATAACTAGCATATATATATGTATATATATACTGACTGTATGCTAATTACGTGTTAAAGGAAAGGAATTGGTTTTTTTTACAGTAAATATATATGCATGAACTATGATTGTTAATTTTGTAAGATAACAAAATTAGTGTATGCTAATTGTAAAATTGAACTTCGAATTTGTTAATTCGATAAGAAATACAGAGAACATAGTTTAAAGGAATCAAATTGGTTTGTTATTAGGATTTACAGTGTCACTGTGTGATGAAATTTCAATAATGGAGTTTTGGTTTGTAAAACAGTGCTTTTAAGGAATTAAGTTTTCTGATATTGTTTCTTAGTTGTGTAAAATTTGTATATGTATGCTTCGTAACCTTATGTGCAAATTTTGTAAGTTATACATGTTAATTGGTGTTAGAAATTTAGATACAGTAGCTTTGCTATGTTCTTCGTTTGTATTCTGTAAGCTTGGAGCCTCAGCGCCATTTTCAGCGCCTCAGCCCCAAGTCCCGCACCGCAGCGCCAGTTTCTGGCCTGGCCTTCGCGCTGTAGCCCCATCAGTGAGCCGTAGCACGACCCACAGTACACATTGTGGCGCCGCGACGCCATTTAGCAGAAAGTTCAGGAAAGACTTTCGTCTTGCACAAAAGTCTGTAATTGTTAATGTAATACAATGTGATGATTGTTTAACATGCTATATTATTATTATGGTATGATAGTGCTAGGAATGAGCATAGAATTTACACTTAACGAGTATTGTTGTTATTCTTAATTGATAGAATTTGATTATGTGATTAAGAATCAAAGCATATGTGATGTAGAGATATAGAGTGTTGATAATGACTGATTATGTCATGATGACATGTATATAGGATACTAGTGATTCGAATTAATTCGGTTTAGCCTACAAGCGAGGCAAGTTTACTAACTCTACACTTTTGTTGAGTAACTTACTTTCATTGAGCAAGTCTTCTAAACCTAAATCTTCGTTGTGCAAGTTTATTTTCATTATGCAAGTTTACTTATCTTATCTCGATTATATTGATCAAGTTATTCTTGTTGTTAATTTGTTTCGTTGAATAAGTTATTGTTTCTAGTTCGATTACAATTATGCAAGTTTTCCTAACTCAACACTTTCGTTGAGCTAGTTCTATTATTATTGTGCAAGTTTTTCTAAACCTAAACTTGTTATTTTTAGCATGCAAGTATCTTTATTCTGATGAACAAGTTTATCGTTCAAGTTATTACTTATTATGCATGCTTAATATTCAATTCTAAGATTTTAACCTTAGCTTAATGTTGTTCAAAGCAAGGTAGGTTATATTATTCAGTACTTATGCTATTAGATTATTCCTAAAGCATGAACTTAGTACACCATGTTGATTCAATTATGATTTATTCCGTAACATAGTGTAATTTCTTTTCATTCAACTAATCCTTAGTTGATGACCGTTGAATTCTAAATTACCTTAGAACATATCCAAACCAAACTTACTTTGGTGCGGACTTGTTGTGACAACCCGAGAATTTTGAATATTTTTAAAATTTTAATTAATTGATTTAAGGTTCAAAATTAGAACCTAGACAGAAAATAAGTGTATGCGTATGATATTTTTAAGAAGGAATTTTGAGGGTTTCAAAATTCTGTGAAGGATTTAGGTGAATTATTCAGGATTAAGGGAATACATGAATATGTTCTGTGTATATGTGTACAGTATATGGTTAAGCGTCAAGGGTTGACCAGATAAATTATATCTGTAACAAACCCTAGGTATATATTAAGAACGTCAACGTTCAGTTAGAAAACCCTAGCGAATGATAAGAAACCCTAGAAACCGGTTCTGAAAACCCTAATTTCAGTTCCGGGGATTCGAAATTCTAATTCAGTGTATAAAATCCTAAATTGGGAACTTAATGGCGTAAGTGTAAATAATTATAAGATTATTTAGGGTAAAACTTAAGTAATTAGAAAACCCTAATTTAATTACGAAATCTAATTTCTAAATTAAAAAATTAATTTTCTATTAGAAAACCTAATTTTGGGTTTAAAACCCTAAATGACCAATTACGACCCTAATTGCTAAATTAGCGAGTTTAATTAGGAAATGTTAATCCTAATTAGCAAGATTAAAGTTATGATTAAGAAATTTTAATATATTTAGAAAATTCTAATTATAGTTTAGAAATATTAATTTTCTAGTTTTAAAACCGAAATTCGGAAGTCTTAGAAATTAAATTGCAAGTTAAGGGTTAAACCCTAAACCCTAAAATAGTCCAAACCCTAAACCCTAAGGGTTCCAAACCCTAAACCCTAAGGGTTTGCATCAAATGACCATCTTAGAATTAAAATTACATGGAAAATGACTAAAATGCCCTTTCTTAAAACCAAAGCAAAAGACAAGGCCAATCTTATGAGTCATCAAGCCTAAAGTTTAGCCATGTGCCCTTAATCTTTAAAAGATAAGATCATGTGCCACCTTGCAACTTAGATGCATTGAATCAAAGATATTATATAGATTAAAGGAGAGAAAAAGGCTCACTTTTATTTCATTTTTCTCCTAAGCTCTTCTCTCTCTAAATTCGAAATTATAGAGTGGAGGGAGTGTAAAACAGAGCCAAGATCATGTAATAACAATCCAAGATCAGATCATCAAGGATCAGTTCTTGAATCAAAGCTCAAAGAAGGTATAAACCCTTATCCTAGAAATCCTTAGATCTGATGTTTAATGTTGTTGTTTGTTGGTTAGAAATGTGTTATAGGGTGTCACTTGATGATCTGGGTGGGCAAAACCTAGATCCATATCATTTTGATGCTCGGATTTGATGATTTTTGTAATCTGAAAAAATGTTGAAATAGGGTCTGACAACATATGTCAGGGCTTCTAGATCTCTGGATAATAATTGTTTGTTGTGTTTTAAGTTATAAACTTGTAGTATATAGTAATGGTTGTGATTTGGAACTTGAATCAAGCCCAAATCACGTGTAGATTAAAAGTTATAGGCAGTCAAAGGTAGTTGACCGATCACGATGTTGGATTTCTGGGCAGCCCAGATTTGCCCAGAATGCCTGACAGTCCCTTTTCACGGTTCTGATCTTGCTGATGGTTGTTGTTTTGGCCATGTTGTTAGTTAGATGTTGTAGACAGGTATAAGGACTGCACATTTATGCTATTAGATCTCCTAGATTAACAACAGAATCGAGCATAATAACGGTCAAAGTAAGTTGACCACACTGCCTCTTAAAGGTTTCTGGGAAACCCATATCTTCAAGAACGTATTTTTTTGTCAGAGTTTGACCATCTATGGTCTCTTAGCATTAGTTGTTTTTATGATAATATATTGTTATAAACTTGTACCCTGACATCTCTACTACACATTGGAACCTTGAAATCACATTAACCCTGTAACAATCCAGATTTTTTTATTAAATAGTTAAATATTTATTGAATTATATAAATATTTAATGGATGTGTTTATAGTCGAATAAGTATTTGTGTAATTGATTTGATTTAGTGTGATTTGATTATTTATTTGTTTAATAAATAATTAATGAGTTAAGGAAAGTAATTATTTTGAAATTGTAATCTAATTTAATTTAATAATTAAGTTAGAGAGTTTATAATGATTAAATAATTATTATATTATGCAATGAATTGTTATTAGAATTAATTAAATTAAGTATGAAAACTTAATTAATTAGAAGTGTGACAAATAACTATATTATAAGTGGTTATTAAAATAAATTAAAGTAGTTGTAATTTATTTTGCCAAACAAGGCTTAAATATATTAAGTCTTTAAATTTAAATAATTTTGCCAAACAAAGCCCTATGGCTTTTGAATTTTTAAATTTGATTTATTAGTAATATAAATTAAATTAAACAAAATATAAATATAATATATATATTATTTTGGTAACTGATAATCTATTAGTATATTAAGTATAGCGTCGGTTTAGACGTTTTAAAAATCGTACGTTGTTTGTGTTTTTATTTTACGTATATTCTATTTGGCTAAAGCCTAAGTAAGAAAAGAGAAGAAGTTTTGTCAGAGAAAAACTTAAAGATAGAAGAGTTTTCAGAGAGTCTTAGAAAGAGAAGCAAGAATAGCAGAGTTCTTCAAGCTATTATAAGAGTTTAACACGAATTTCTTAACAACAAAAAGGTATGTATTATAATCTTAACATATATCTTTTATAGTATAATTCCTTAGTCTATGTGTTTTTTGAAATTCACTGTGTTTTATAGTATAAAGTTTGGTAATTCATATATTATAGTTGAGTATGAAATTATGAAGTTGTAATAGTATAAATATACTATATATACATATAGGTGATTGTATGAAAAGGATATACATATATGTGATTATGTGAATTACGATCAAAAAAGAAAGAAAAGAGTTTTTACAGTAAAAACATTTGAGTATGAACATGTTTTGTAGGATAACAAAATTAGTAATTGATTGTATTCTAATTGTAGAATTGAAAGTCGGGTATGTTAATTTGATATGAACTACGGAGAATTGTAGTTTAAAAGTAATCAAATTGGTGGTTATTTGATATTACAGTGTTCACTGTGTTTAACAAATGTCAAACATGGAGTTTTGTTTTAAAATATGGTTTTCAAGGAATTTAGTTTTCTGTGATTATTGTTTAGTAATTTAAACTAGTATATGCATATTGGGTAGTGTGTATATGTGTAATTTATATAAGTTATACATATTAATTAGTGTTAGAAACTAAGTTATAGACAGAAATTTAGTTGTTCTGTTCTTCGTGGGCTGCGTTCTGCAAGTTTCGGCGCCCCAGGGCCAATAATGGAGCCCCAGCGCTGAAATTCGCTCCCCAGCGCCAAAATTTGCGCCCCAGCGCCAAAACTAGGCCAGAAGTTAGCACCCCAGCGCTTAAATTTGCTCCCCGGCGCTGGAATTCGCACCCCAGCGCCACTGTCTCAAGCCCCAGCGCGGGAATTATGGTCTGGGTAGGACTGTTTTGACCTCCTGTAGTAAAATGGCCATAACTTTCTCATACGAACTCCGATTGAGTTGATTCAAGATGATCCGGAACGAGGACGAGTAGACCTAAAACTTTTGTGCTTTAAGTTTTTAAATTTGAGGTCTGTAACAGTAATAAAAATGGTCATCTTTAGGACTGTTGTGTTTTTGGGAGCAATCGGAGGGCGTCGGGCATACACATATGCATGTGTAGTGCTCCTGACGATAAATGATGATGTCCTAAGTTACAAAACATGTATGTTAGTACATATAATGATACTTAACATTAATAAATGATGTATTAGATAAGTTATTGAAGCATAGTAAGAATACACAAGAGAGGCAAATCGGGCGTGTGATGAATGAACGTTAAAACGCCGTGCCAAGTGTTAACAAACTTAAAAAGTGTTTCAATTCAATTGAAATGAATATTATAGGATATGAAATGGGTTTAACATAAAACCAATAAGTAGTCCTAGCAAGACTTAAGCACTTGAATGAACTGCGAATATGAAATACAGTGAGATATAAGTTAAAAGTTAACACAATCAAATTGAACATTGTGTGCTAATTAATAGGAAAGATTATGAGATGTGGAGTAGAGTTTACATTACAATTACTATGTGTTATTATGTGACTAATAGTTGATGTGTATGATTATATAATTGTGTAGGGCACGTAAAGTGCAGATAACTGTAAGCTGTTAATCTATTATTGGTAAACAACGATGAAGGCAAGTCTTTCGGTTCCTATTTTCTACGTGGACTTGATGAACTGTTTTAAATTGTTTGATATGTTATGCATGTTAAAATCATGAAATGTTAAAGTCAATATATGACTGCATTGTTTTGGCTAAGTAATGATGATTGAGTAAGGAACTCAATCTTTATATTTGCTATGTGAATTAAAAGCATGTATGTCATGTTACTTTAATGAGATGTATATCGAGCATGTTATTATGTGCTATATGATGCATGAAAACTGTTAGACTTTTCTGGGCTGTCAAGCTCACTCTTGCAAATAACCACTTTTACAGGTTAAGATTTTAAGGTAAAGATATGTGCTAAGTGATAGAGATCTATATTCACGAAGATTACTTATGTTTTATGAGAAATGTATTTCATATTTTGAACGTAATATGTTGTTGAATTGTAAGTTGAGCTATCCAATGTATATGGATATGTAGTTATGATGTAAGACTTTGTATAGTCATTTTGTTGTAACGATTCATGATATAAGATTGAATCAAAGAGATGTAATGTAAGGTTGCGATTCAGGGCAAGAAAGTAGGAAATGTATAAACATTTTAAATATTCCGCAATTTTAGTGTTTTTAATATCGAATAATGATGTAAAATTAGAGATTTAAATTGTATGGATTTTGGGGTCGTTACAGTTGGTATCAGAGCTGTAGGTTATAAACCTTAGGTAGGAGTACCGTAGGCTATAACCTTAGAGAAGAGGGGTGAAGATAATGAAAGAATAAGCTCAAATAGAGTTTGAACAATAAGAAGTAATTTAAGAAATTTATATAGAAAGGATTTAAACTTACGTGAAAAGGATTCAAAGAAGAATCTCGCAGAGTTATAAGGAATATGAATGTGGAGTACCCAACTCCAATAATAAGAATGTAAGGTGATAATAAATAGACAATGTCTATAAAAAGAGATTGATAAAGAAGTTATGAATAGAGAGTTATATTCAAGTTTGGTACAATTATACTCTTTAGTAGTTCATGTATGGTATCTAGGCTAAACGATTCCTTCATTGAGCGGAGGTATATACGAACTAGTAACTCGGAACCTAGTTTGTTGGTTGTTTGTGGGAAATCACTCAGCGTATCATATTGAAACTGTTAGAGAGTTGATGTGTACCAAGTGTAGAAATGGACACGTATGATGAGAGTTTAGAACTCGAATGAAATTTTGAGCGATATAAATGAAGTTAGAATTCTTAAAGAAAGAATTTTTTTCAAAGGAGAATCTAAGAGATATAAAGATAAGAAATGGGAGTTTCCTAACTCCAATAGCCAAGATAACGAATAATGTCGTAAATGATGAAAAGGGAAAGAAAGAGGATCGTAAAACAAAACAATCACGAGTTAATAAAAGAATTTTAAGAGAGATGATTATAGAATAAGATCACGACGTGATCAGTTTAAGTTATAAAAGGAAGATGGTTTGTAAGGTTTGAATGATTATAGCTTGATGCTATGAAGATGATGTACTATGATATAGTAAGAGATAACTCATAAGGAGTTATAGATGATGTGATACGAGGAATTCGTATCGAGCAAAGAGCAAGTTATGAGCAAGATAGAGTTAGGTGGGATTTCAATTGAGGACTCATGTGATGGCAGAGTTGTACAAATCTTTGTATGGGCGAGGGTTTTGTGCTTGCACTAAGTTCATCACATTGATAATCATTGGAATGTTTGTGTCGCGCTATTTGTTATATGCCTGTTGAGAAGGTGATTCTTTTCTCATGTGTACAACAGATAGGTAGAGTATAGTTAGAGAATATTATAAGGTTTAGTGCGAGTTCTTAAAACTCATACTTATGGTAGGTTCGTGACTCATAATTATATGGTATGTTTTTGAACCCCTCAGTGAATGGACGCTTATGGTCTGACTAGGATAAGTTCTTAAACTCATATGATTGTGGCAAGTTCCTGGACTCATAACTTGTGGTAGGTTTGACGAACTAGGTATAGATAAGTGTAAATAGAGTATTGAGGATGATAGGAATAGATAGACCTATTAAGCAATAGATCATTATAGAAAGTGGAGTTGATGGTGGAAGCATATATATTCTAAATCTACTAGCTATGCTAGACTTTCGAAATTTATTGACTTCGTGCTGATGTTTACACTTTTATTTTCTTGAAAAACATTGGATCAAATGATGAAACCTATGAGTTTTAACAACAATACTGTTATTCATATGTCTATGCTAATTACTTCGGCTAGACAAAAATGATTTGAAATATATCAAAATATATTTTATATCATTAATGCATCATGTAACCTGGTGCAAAGATGATAAAAATGATGGAGTCATCAATGCAGTATTATCTAGTGTTGGATGTGATCAAAGGATCGTCAGCCCACTATGGTATAATGTAGTATGATATAATCACCAAATGACGGAATCCTCAACGGACTGTAAATACAGTGCGGTATCATGACGTCATAAAAAGATTTTTGAGATTTCTTTAAGATATGAGAATACATATATATATATATATATATATATATATATATATATATATATATATATGTGTATATTTTGATTGATGTCCGAATTGTTGTAGAAGTCTATACTATTTGATTCAGCTAGACGAATATTGAAAGATGTTCATGAAATGCATCCGTTTCTTGAGAAGTTATGCCAAACCAAATTGTTTTGCTGTGAATTCAGATGTTGAAAAGCTGAGATGAACAACCCTTTTATAGGGGATTACGCGGAGGCGTTGAGATGTTTGTGCACAGTACATTGTACGAAGGGCTGATCACCCTAAGTACGAGGAGTCCCTATAGTCTTATGACTGTTAAAGTTTAAGTTGAAAGATTACTTATAACTATGGACATACGCATAGCGTTTAAATGTTTGTGCACAATACATCGTACGAATGGCTTAACACCCTAAGTACGGGGGTCCTTATAGTCTTATGACTGTTAAAGTTGAAGTTGAAAGATTACTTGCAACTGTGGACATAGTTCATGGTCTTATGACCCTCAGCATGATTTGAAATCTTTTAAATTCCTGTTATTCATATCGCTTCCCAATTATTGAGCAATTGTGGAAGATTCTTGATATTCTAAAAGGTGAATGTGGAAAGGAAAGTATTCCTTAGAAAGGAGTGAGTCGTAGAATGCGACACTGAATAATTAATATGTTGAATAAGTGAGAAAAGAGATTTTAAAGTGAGAAGGATATGAGTTATCAAAGAATAATGTAAACCTTTTAATAGAAAAGTTAATAATTGTATAATGATCTTTATGGAAAGAAAGTGGTTATAGAAACCAATGAATGAATGAAGTAGTGATGTAAAAATCTACCTTGATAGATTGAATGAATAAAGATATAAAATTTCGAGGACGAATTTCTTAGAAGAAATGGTGAATGTAATATCTCGAGTGTATATGATAGCGATCCTTAGAAAAGGAAATGAATTGGTTAAGATATATAATATTCAGAATATAATTGAGTTCAAGTGAAGGTTATGAAATGAAACCTATAATTTGTTTAAGTAATGAATGTAGTAGGAAATATAAATTCTATATTTAGATAAAATGATGAAAGATTACTCTAAGTTATTTGTTTAATTTCTGTCTTCAATTCTGGGGACAGAATCTTTGTAAGTAGGAAAGATTGTAACGAATGAACGGTTTGAGTTGTGATTCTGAGGACAGAATCCTTAAAAGGAGGGAATGATGTAACAATCCAATTTTTTTTAATTAAATAGTTAAATATTTATTGAATTATATAAATATTTAATGGATGTGTTTATCGTCGAATAAGTATTTGTGTAATTGATTTGATTTGGTGTGATTTGATTATTTATTTATTTAATAAATAATTAATGAGTTAAGGAAAGTAATTATTTTCAAATAGTAATCTAATTTAATTTAATAATTAAGTTAGAGAGTTTATAATGATTAAATAAATTATTATATTATGCAATGAATTGTTATTAGAATTAATTAAATTAAGTATGAAAACTTAATTAATTAGAAGTGTGACAAATAACTATATTATAAGTGGTTATTAAAATAAATTAAAGTAGTTGTAATTTATTTTGCCAAACAAGGCTTAAATATATTAAGTCTTTAAATTTAAATAATTTTGGCAAACAAAGCCCTATGGCTTTTGAATTTTTAAATTTGATTTATTAGTAATATAAATTAAATTAAACAAAATATAAATATAATATATATATATATATATATATATATATATATATATATATATATATATATATATATATATATATATATATATATATATATTTTGGTAACTGATAATTTATTAGTATGTTAAGTATAGCGTCGGTTTAGACATTTCAAAAATCGTACATTGTTTGTGTTTTTATTTTATGTATATTCTATTTGGCTAAAGCCTAAGTAAGAAAAGAGAAGAAGTTTTGTAAGAGAAAAACTTAAAGATAGGAGAGTTTTGAGAGAGTCTGAGAAAGAGAAGCAAGAAGAGCAGAGTTCTTCAAGCTATTATAAGAGTTTAACACGAATTTCTTAACAACAAAAAGGTATGTATTATAATCTTAACAAATATTTTTTATAGTATAATTCCTTAGTCTCTGTGTTTTTGAAATTCACTGTGTTTTATAGTATAAAGTTCGGTAATTCATATATTATAGTTGAGTATGAAATTATGAAGTTGTAATAGTATAAATATCCTATATATACATATAGGTGATTGTATGAAGAGGATATACATGTATGTGATTATGTGAATTACGATCAAAAAAATAAAGAAAAGAGTTTTTACAGTAAAAACATATGAGTATGAACATATTTTGCAGGATAACAAAATTAGTAATTGATTGTATTCTAATTGTAGAATTGAAAGTCGGGTATGTTAATTGGATATGAACTACAGAGAATTATAGTTTAAAAGTAATCAAATTGGTGGTTATTAGAGATTACAGTGTTCACTCTGTTTAACAAATGTCAAACATGGAGTTTTGTTTTAAAATATGGTTTTCAAGGAATTTAGTTTTCTGTGATTATTATTTAGTAATTTAAACTAATATATGCACGTTGGGTAGTGTGTATATGTGTAATTTATATAAGTTATACATATTAATTAGTGTTAGAAACTAAGTTATAGACAGAAATTTAGTTGTTCTGTTCTTCGTGGGCTGCGTTCTGCAAGTTTCGGCGCCCCAACGCCAAAAATGGAGCCCCAGCGCTGAAATTCGCGCCTCAGCGTCAAAACTAGGCCAGAAGTTCGCGTCCCAGCGCTGAAATTCGCGCCCCAGCGCTGGAATTCACGCCCCAATGCCACTGTCTCGCGCCCCAGCGCGGGAATTGTGGTCTAGGTAGGACTGTTTTGACCTCCTGTAGTAAAATGGCCATAACTTTCTCATACGAACTCCGATTGAGTTGATTCAAGATGATCCGGAACGAGGACGAGTAGACATACAACTTTTGTGCTTTAAGTTTTTAAATTTGAGGTCTGTAACAGTAATCAAAATGATCATGTTTAGGACTATTGTGTTTTTAGGAGCAATCGGAGGGCGTCGGGCATGCACATATACATGTGTAGTGCTCCTGACGATAAATGATAATGTCCTAAGTTACAAAACATGTATGTTAGTAAATATAATGATGCTTAAAATTAATAAATGATGTATTAGATAAGTTACTGAAGCATAGTAAGCATACACAAGAGAGGCAAATCGGGCGTGTGACGAATGAACGTCAAAACGCCATGCCAAGTGTTAACGAACTTAAAAAGTGTTTCAATTCAATTGAAATGAATATTATAGGATATGAAATGGGTTTAACATAAAACCAATAAGTAGTCCTAGCAAGACTTAAGCACTTGAATGAACTGCGAATATGAAATACAGTGAGATATAAGTTAAAAGTTAACACAATCAAATTGAACATTGTGGGCTAATTAATAGGAAAGATTATGAGATGTGGAGTAGAGTTTACATTACAATTACTATGTGTTATTATGTGACTAATAGTTAATGTGTATGATTATATAATTGTGTAGGGCACGTGAAGTGCAGATAACTGTAAGCTGTTAATCTATTATTGGTAAACAATGATCAAGGCAAGTCTTTCGGTTCCTATTTTCTACGTGGACTTGATGAACTGTTTTAAATTGCATGATATGTTATGCATGTTGAAATCATGAAATGTTAAAGTCAATATATGACTGCATTATTTTGGCTAAGTAATGATGATTGAGAAAGGAACTCAATCTTTATATTTGATATGTGAATTAAAAGCATGTATGCCACGTTACTTTAATGAGATGTATATCGAGCATGTTATTATGTGCTATGTGATGCATGAAAACTGTTAGACTTTGCTAGGCGGTCGAGCTCACTCTTGCAAATAACCACTTTTGCAGGTCAAGATTTTAAGGTAAAGATATGTGCTAAGTGAGTTATAGAGATCTATATTCACGAAGATTACTTATGTTTTATGAGAAATGTATTTCATATTTTGAACGTAATATGTTGTTCAATTGTAGGTTGAGCTATCCAATGTATATGGATATGTAGTTATGATGTAAGACTTTGTATAGTCATTTTGTTGTAACGATTCATGATATAAGATTGAATCAAGGAGATGTAATGTAAAAGTTGCGATTCAGGGCAAGAAAGTAGGAAATGTATAAACATTTTAAATATTTCGCAATTTTAGTGTTTTTAATATCGAATAATGATATAAAATTAGAGATTTAAATTGTATGAATTTTGGGGTTGTTACAAACCCTCAGGATGCAAGTTATTAAGATCACAAGTGGCCAGCCCTGACTGTTCTTCATTTCTAGAAAACCCAGAAATTAAGAACAGCTTGTGACAATGATTTCTGCAGCCTTAATCTCCATGTTGTGCTGAATTTTGGTCTTGCAATTTGTTTATGGTTGTAGTACTGCATCAGTACTACAACATTAACTTAATAACGTTCCCAGAAACCTTATAACCACGAATCTAGACTCGGTCAAAGCACCAACCTCGTTAACTGGTGATGAAGCTCAAGAACACACCAAGAACACCTATAGCGATGGTTCTGTCGCTATAGGGCCCTGTAGCGACAGTTGTATTTTTATTTAATTTCTAATTTCTGGAAATTAATCAATAAATAGATAAAAATGGTTTTTAATTATTAAAAAATACATAATAAATTCTAAAAAATTTGTTTAAAGTCTGAAAAATAGTTTTTAACTATTTTGAGTATATTTAATAAATATTTAATATTTTTGAATATAAATGGCATTTAATTTATTTAATTATAATATTAAATAAATTATTTAAAAATAATTTTTAATTCATGAAAAATCATGAAAAATTATATTATGATATTAGAAAATATTTTAAGTTATTTTTGATGAATTTTAATATTTTTTGATGAAATTCATTAATTAATCAATATTAATGATAATTACTTTATTTAATAAATATATTAAATAAATTAAGGAAAAATAGAATTTATGATTTAAAAATCATATGAAAATGATTTAAGGGTTATAAAAATATTTTAAGTAATAAAATATAGCTTTTGATATTTTGTCATGAAAATCTTAATATTTTAATATTAAAAGCAATTATTGGATAATAGATTTAAGTGTTTAAAAATTATATAAATATGATTTTAAGGTATTAAAAATACTTTGTGATATTATAAATATATTATAATATTATGACATGTATTTCATTAATATTTGATAATAAATAAATATTAATGATAAAAGAATTATGTGGTATTTAATTTATTTAAATACGTGTTTAATGATTGAAAATTTATGATAAATGGTAGTAATTATTTAAAAAATTATTACGAGCTTACGAAAAATATTTTGACTTTTATTAAAATTATCTGAGTTAATTGTTAAGTGTTTAGGCAGAGTTTAATTGAACTTAGACTCGATAAAAGTCCGACTAGACCGTCGGGACGTTAGAATTTTGTCGGAATCAAGATAGATTGTAATAGTTTGACTTGATTCCGAGTCTTATGTGTGTTATAGACCGATAGGGTTATGTGTTAAGTGTTTAGGTTATTCTATGTTTATATATATAATAGTATTATACTGTGATGATATTATTCTAATATTGAAGATCTATATCACTAATATTAGGTCTTCGGATAAAGCGATATAAATTGCATAGCGGTAATCAACGGTTCAGGTAAGTTTGTTTTTACTTAACTCTATTAAGAGTGCTTTATTCGGATAAGCTTATGGTTAATCATTGCTGGTTGCCATGAATTGTACTCTGTACATATTGTATGTATAAGTCAGATATGATGTAAGACCCCGAATTTTATGAAATAAAAGTATTCAATTTTTCTTATAATTACAATTCAGTAAATGATTAAATTGATAAAAAGTTTAAGTTATGGGTGAAATGTGAAATTTTTTCAAAATAAACAAGTGGTTATAAAATAATAATTGTTGTCGGAGAATATTCATTGGTCGTGGAATATTCTTACTGTCGGGGAATATTCATACGACGGCGCTGCCTTTTGTGGGCCCCATAACGAAAAGCAATTAGATGAAGAAAACATAAGAGTAAGTTTTTTATAAATAACGGAGTAGTTGTTACCATTAACACTGTTAGAATACCCGGTGATTAAAACACAGTAATACGCGTTGTTGCACAATAGCACACAGTATTGCACCAATTATTGATTTTTACGTAAGAAGGCATTACTCAATAATTGTTACAGTAATTACTGTTTAGTATTTTATTTTATTGATTCAATAATTGCTGCGTTGATATTTTATATTACTGTTGTTTTAATAATTGTCACTACACAGTATTTTCTATTATCGGAGCAATAATTCATATTATCTAAATAATATTATTAGATAACATTATTGGCAATGCCTAGAAAGTTCTGTCTAAGGAGAGGTTTGGTCATCTAATTGCGCGCCAGTAAGGAAGAGATCCTTATTGGAAAGCCCCCTCTTTCCTAGGAACTACCTGGCTGTCAGTAATGTGATTCTGTAATATTATTTGTGAATAATTAATTATTGATTTATATGATGAGAAAAATATTGATTTTATATGGATATAGATGGATAAAATTTTTAAATGTGACAATTGTTGAAAATTAATATTTTATTTTTTTCTGATAAAATAATTCATTTAAATATATTATTTTAATAATATATTAATGGTGATATTTTTACAATTAATATGGGATATATGAGTATATGAGGAGAAAGAGTATTTTTGTTGCATTAAATGATTAACACATATTTTGTGTGTCGGTGGACCCATTTCTTGACTGAAATATGATTATAGCCTGTAAAATCGCCCGTTTGTGGATTTCGGTCAATTTCTGTTTGAAATTTAGAAAAATTTTCTTCTGCAAAGTTGTAGAGAATAGAATTTTCTATTAAAATTTGCGAGATTCAAATTTTCTGATAAAAAGGCTATTTATTATGAATTATTGAAGTTCCGAAGTTCTGAAATTATTGATTTTTAGAGGTTTTAATTATTTTTATTAAGAAAAACGTTTTTTCTTACTTTTTCTAGAAGGTTAGCATGTGTTTATGGCTGAATTCAAGTGTCTAGAGGTGGGCTTGAATATTTTGTAATTATATTAATATTATATTAAATTTTCTCCTTTGGTGTTCTAAGCATTTTCTTATAAATAGGGTGCTTAGGTTATAATTAAAAATCACACCAGAAATAAATTTTCTCTCTATTCTCTATCTATATTATCGAGTGTATTCTTGTGAGTATTTTGATATCTTGAGTGTTGCTATACGATGCAAGTTCGTTCAGCGTTATTCCAGTCAGAAGTACTGCTCTTTTGAGGTAAGGGATAGTAAGGGATTTTAAGGGTTGTTATGTTTTTCAGTTTCGTAATTTTTCTGACCTTCAAAAATATTGGAAAATTTTGAAATGATATTTTGATGAATTTTCTTGATTGTGTCCAAAAATGGTGATTTTTGGATGTATAGATTAAGAGTTATGAATTTTATGAGAAAATACTATTTTAAAAGTAACCGCTTATAACTCCTTGTGGTTAACTCCAAAATTGATGAAATTTTTATTGGGAGTACATGTATATAATAGGAGTATACTCTGTGAATTTCAGAATTTTTAGATAAAAGTACAATTTATGATAAATGTCTAAATCTTCGGCTGTTTTGGTCATATGAAAAATAGTAAATGACTTTTAAAAATTCTGAGAAAAATATATGTTCACTATGGGACTATATTTTGCTAAATCCCAGAAAAAAAATATTTTTGGAACTGATTTGGTATTTTTCATAAAAATGGTCTAGTTATGAGTAAATGAATTAAATATGTTTTGTGAAGTAAGAAAATTAGAAAATAGAATTTTATGGCTTGAGAATCCTATATGAGGTATATGCAGATTTTTGATGAGGGTTTTTGGTTATTGGTAATGAAATCTTATAAGTTTGGCATTTTAGGATGATTAAATGCATTATTTAGTAAATTGTAAACAATTAAAATAAATTGTTTATAAACTTAAGAAATATTATTCTTTCAATATCATTATACCAAAATATTGGTATGTATTTTATTGTGAAATTTCTACCTTTTTGTGTCGGATTTACTATTCATGAGTTACTATTCACATGTTACTATTTATGAGTTACTATTCACGAGTTACTATTCATGAGTTACTATTCACGAGTTACTATTCACGGGTACTATTCACGACAAAAATTGGTTTCTCTTTCTGACCAAATTATCGTTGATTTATGATTGTTGCTCTTGAAAATAAATGCAGTTATTGATCATATTATTTTTATTATCATATATAACATTTTTATAACCCTGATGTTGAATTTCTCTTTCACTTGAGTGTAAAGATGGGTAAATTATTGGTATGATCGTGACTGAGGAATATCTTTGGCCTGTAGTGCAAAGATGAATTGTTAACTGGTATGATCATGACCATTTAATTTATAATTGAATATCTTTAGCTTAAGTGTAAAGATGAATTGATTAACATGGTTATAATTATTGTTTATATAAATTCAGAAATGATTATATATTTCTTTGAGATATGAATATATTTGGCCTGTAGTGCAAATATGAACTGTTGAGGAATATTTTTGGCCTGATGTGCAAAGATGAATTGTTGATGAATATCTTTGGCCCGTAGTGCAAAGATGACCTGTTGTTGAATATCTTTGGCCAGTAGTGCAAAGATGAACTGTTGACGAATATCGTTGGTCCGTAGTGCAAAGATGAATTTATTAGTATAATTATGAACAGAAACTGTGATTTGGTACAACCATGATCTTTGATGTTTCAGGTAAAGACATGTGATGAAAATTATCTTCGTCCTAGATGTGAAGAGGAATTTAGAATCATAATTATGATTATGAGTTATTTATATGATTGTGGACCAGAACTGTTGATTTATGTTACAAGGATAAAATATTGTTGGTGGACTTTTAACATAGAGAAGATAATAGACTTTGTAGTCTATTTGACTCTTCTAATGGATTGCTCGTTCCGCTGCAACTATGGTTGAAAAGTTTTATCATCTACCATATGTTCTAAATCCCTGATTTAATTCTATTGAAGGCTATTGATAACTTATTTATCTTTAGTCATGATATTCTTTACTGGGCTAGTTGTGCTCACCCTTCTGTTTTATAATTCCTTTCAGGTAATAAGAGTGTAGCTGGGTCGAGCGGGGGTAACAGGGGAATAGAACGGTGGTCATCATTTAGTAGTTATATTTGGTGAATCAATTAGGGTGAGGCGAACCCAACGTTGGAAGGGTGTTTTGCCACTACCATACAAGATGTCTAATGACATACAACCTCGTGTTATCATAAGACAAGGCTGTGCACATCTACTTGTTGAGTATATCTACAAGCACTATCTATATGATCTTAGAGTTTGGTTGAAGTATAATTCTCAATTAGAGACGGTGGAGATAATGATATGTCAAGAGAAGACTCACCATTGGAAAGAATATGATAGTAATCTTCTCATTTTTCTTTGGGGTTTATTGGGTCAACCAAGGATAATTATGTGGCCATATGATATCTATCATAACCTAGAAGCATGGCCTCCCATGTACGAGGGTTTCCTTGAGCACTTCTCAAAGATTCTCATTTCTAAAACAGTTTTTGACTATACCTTTATGTAAGGTGTCATTGTGAGGTGTTGTCCATGGTTGGGATATGAGTCACAGTTGGTATATGTTTGTATCCAAACTCACATCATATGTGTTGTTGTATTTTGCACGACAATTGTTGTAATAAAGTTGTAGTTGTTATCTGTACCATGTATTTGGCGACTCAAAATGGGTTGGATGGAATGGACCTGTTTTGGGGGCGTTACATATGAAAGGCTGATCACCTTTATTACCAGTTGGTTTAGATATATTTGTTCATGTATAATACTTTTTCAGTCATAAATTTGTTCCTTCTAGTACACAATTATATTGTTGAATTATATACAGCTTATTATTCAGACTCTTTCAATCATGATATATCGTTATATTATTGAATTTAAACTTGCTGGGCAATCTTTATGCTTACCATTGATATATCATGACAAAACATTGCAGATTAAGATGAACGCGTCGGATACAAGGAAAGGTTAAAGACAGTTCCACCGTTAGGATATATGTGCAGCTAAATTGTATAAGTGTTGTATTTTAAGATTATGTGTTAAGTAAGTTATGTAATGTGTATTAAGTTAAGATTACCCGACCTTGGGAAATAGTGTGTAAAGTGATTGTATAAATAATTTATGTTTATATCTTCCGTAAATAGTAATAGTTGTATAAAATGATCGACCCGGATCCGAGGTGATTTGGGACCTGGATTCGGTGCTCTCACAGTTGGTATCAAAGCTGTAGGTTATGAACCTTAGGTAGGAATACCTGAGACTAATAACCGTAGTGATTAGGATAAGTACTAACTCACATAGAGTTAGTTGGGTCGGTATGATTCAAAGATGAATCTCGGCGAGTTATAAGATACAGAGTTCCCTAACTCTGATAATAAAGTTGAACAGTAGTGAGAAATAGATAAAGTCTAAAAGACTGAAAGTACAGTGATAGGAGATCGTAAAACAAAACGATATAGATATAGAAATGAATCGTAATGTATACGATGAGATCACTCCGTGATCGGATAAGATTTTAGTATGGAGAAGGATCAAGCGAATGATTGAAAAGTTACAGCAAGTTTGGTGAGTTACAGTTGTACTATGAATTGGTACAGATTCAGGAAAGGATTATGAATACGAGTTGAATGAAATTCGTATTGAGAAGGGTGTTAGTGTTAGGTGGGGATTCAATTGAGGACTCATGTCAGCAGCTGAGTTGTATGATTCCTTGTATGGGCAGTGAATTGTATTTGGTGTAAAAACTACTTAGTTTCTGGCATTGATAATCATTGAAATGTTTGTGTCGCGCTATTTGCTATATGCATGTTAAGAGGGTGATTCATTTCTCATGTGTATAACAGATAAATAGGTCATAGGTAGAGAATATCAGGTTAAGTACGAGTTCTTAAAATTCATACTTATGTGACATTCTTGATTCATAATTATATGAAATGTTTATGAACCCCTCAGCGAATGGACGCCAAAGGTCTTACTAGGACAAGTTCTTAAACTCATATGATTGTGGCAAGTAAATGAACTCATAAGTGTGGTTTGACGAACTGGGTGTAGTTGTGTGTAATTGAAGAATTGAGGGTATTAGGAACAGATAAATTGTTAAGCAAATGATTATTAGTGGAGACATAAGTTTTTCAAAAATCCTAGCTATGCTAGACTTCGAAATTTTGACATCAAGCTAAATACGCACTATGTGCCTTTAAAAAAAATTATGTAGACTCGTAATCATTTTTGAAACGGTTTAAAGTATAGTCTATGCTACTTATTTCAGCTAGACGCAAATGATTTTAAATATCAAAATATATTTTATTTATCACTCATGTACCATGTAACTTGGTGCAGAGATGATAAAAAGATGATGGAGTTGTAAATACATGAATACTTAGTGCGAATCCGATCTAAAAATCATTGTTCCACTATTGTATGATGTGTTACGACAAAGTCATACGATGACGGCATCCTCAAACGGACAATTAATACAGTACGACATCATGACGCCATTCTCGAAAATATTTTCAAAAATTTTAATTTGCCAACGGGGTTTGGCTACACTTAAATAATTCGATTGGATTGAATTATTGATATGAGTCTATGCTATTTGATTCAGCTAGACAAACATTTACAAAACTCTAAGAGTTATTTGAAAAAAAAATAAAAAAATTCCCGAACCAAATTCTTTTGGTGCGGAATCCAATAAGACTGAGGTAAAAGTTTATGCGCCCAAGGCGGATAAGAGGAACAAATTGTTCCGACCAGCAGTACTTGGCCAGTACAGGGCATATCGGGCTAATCACCCTTTGTGTTCGTAAGTTATGACGATTTGCGGATGAATTTCCATAAAACCTTTGTGAAAATGACAGACAAATAGTCTATATGACTCCTCAGCAAAATTTCAAAATTTTTACTCCTGTGAGAGGTGTATTGGATAGCATGTGATGATGAGAATGTATGATGTATGGTGTAAGCAGGATGGTGTAAGGTGTAAGGTAAATTTCGGGGACGAAATTTTTAGAAGAAGGGGTGAATGTGACAACCCGAGAATTTTGAATATTTTAAAAATTTTAATTAATTGATTTAAGGTTCAAAATTAGAACCTAGACAGAAAATAAGTGTATGCGTATGATATTTTTAAGAAGGAATTTTGAGGGTTTCAAAATTATGTGAAGGATTTAGGTGAATTATTCAGGATTAAGGGAATACGTGAATATGTTTTGTGTATATGTGTACAATATGTGATTAAGCGTCAAGGGTTGACCAGATAAATTATATCTGTAACAAACCCTAGGTATATATTAAGAACGTCAACGTTCGGTTAGAAAACCCTAGCGAATGATAAGAAACCCTAAAAATCGGTTCTGGAAACCCTAATTTCAGTTTCGGGGATTCGAAATCCTAATTCGGTGTATAAAATCCTAAATTGGGAACTTAATGGCGTAAGTGTAAATAATTATAAGATTATATAGGGTAAATCTTAAGTAATTAGCCAACCCTAATCTAATTACGAAATTTAATTTCTAAATTAAAAAATTAATTTTCTATTAGAAAACCTAATTTTGGGTTTAAAACCATAAATGACCAATTACGACCCTAATTGCTAAATTAGTGAGTTTAATTAGGAAATGTTAATCCTAATTAGCAAGATTAAAGTTATGATTAAGAAATTTTAATATAATTAGAAAAATCTAATTATAGTTTAGAAATATTAATTTTCTAGTTTTAAAATCGAAATTCGGAAGTCTTAGAAATTAAATTACAAATTAAGGGTTAAACCCTAAACCCTAAAATAGTCCAAACCCTAAACCCCAAGGGTTCCAAACCCTAGACCATAAGGGTTTGCATTAAATGACCATCTTAGAATCAAAATTACATGGGAAATGACAAAAATTCCCTTTCTTAAAACCAAAGCAAAAGATAAGGCCAATCTTGTGAGTCATCAAGCCTAAAGTTTAGCCGTGTGCCCTAAATCTTTAAAAGATAAGATCATGTGTCACCTTGCAACTTAGATGCATTGAATCAAAGATATTATATAGATTAAAGGAGAGAAAAAGGCTCACTTTTATTTCATTTTTCTCTTAAGCTCTTCTCTCTCTAAATCCAAAATTATAGAGTGAGAGGGAGTGTAAAACAAAGCCAAGATCATGTAATAACAAGCCAAGATCATATCATCAAGGATCAGTTCTTGAATCAAAGCTCAAAGAAGGTATAAACCCTTATCCTAGAAATCCTTAGATCTGATGTTTAATGTTGTTGTTTGTTGGTTAGAAATGTGTTATAGGGTGTCACTTGATGATCTGGGTGGGCAAAACCTAGATCCATATCATTTTGATGCTCAGATTTGATGATTTTTGAAATCTGGAAAAATATTGAAATAGGGTCTGACAGCATATGTCAGGGCTTCTAGATCTCTAGATAATAATTGTTTGTTGTGTTTTAAGTTATAAACTTGTAGTATATAGTAAGGGCTGTGATCTGGAACTTGAATTAAGCCCAGATCACGTGTAGATTAAAATTTATAGGCAGTCAAAGGTAGTTGACCGATCACGATGTTGGATTTTTGGGCAGCCTATATTTGCCCAGAATGCCTGACAGTCCCTTTTCACGGTTCTGATCTTGCTGATGGTTGTTGTTTTGGCCATGTTGTTGGTTAGATGTTGTAGACAGGTATAAGGACTACACATGTATGCTATTAGATCTCCTAGATTAACAATAGAATTGAGCATAATAACGGTCAAAGTAAGTTGACCACACTACCTCTTGAAGGTTTCTAGGAAGCCCAGATCTTCAAAAACGTGTTTTTTTGTCAGAGTTTGACCATCTATGATCTCTTAGCATTAGTTGTTTTTATGATAATATATTGTTATAAACTTGTACCCTGACATCTCTACTGAACATTGGAACCTTGAAATCACATTAACCCAAGCTCAGGATGCAAGTTATTAAGATCACAAGTGGCCAGCCCGGACTGTTCTTCATTTCTGGAAAACCCAGAAATGAAGAACAGCTTCTGACAATGATTTCTGCAGCCTTAATCTCCATGTTGTGTTGGATTTTGGTCTTGCAACTTCTTTATGGTTGTAGTACTACATCAGTACTACAACATTAACTTAATAACGTTCCCAGAAACCTTATAGCCACGAATCTAGACTCGTTCAAAGCACCAATCTCGTTAACTGGCGATGAAGCTCAATAACACTCAAAAACACACCAAGAACACCTATAGCGACGGTTTTGTCGCTATAGGGCCCTGTAGCGACAATTGTTTTATTATTTAATTTCTAATTTCTGGAAATTAATTAATAAATAGATAAAAATGGTTTTTAATTATTAAAAAATACATAATAAATTCTGAAAAATTAGTTTAAAGTCTGAAAAATAGTTTTTAACTATTTTGAGTATATTTCATAAGTATTTAATATTTTTGGAATATAAATGGCATTTAATTTATTTAATTATAATATTAAATAAATTGTTTAAAAATGATTTTTAATTCATGAAAAATCATGAAAAATTATATTATGATATTAGAAAATATTTTAAGTTATTTTTGATGACTTTTAATATTTTGTGATGAAATTCATTAATTAATCAATATTAATGATAATTAGTTTATTTAATAAATATATTAAATAAATTAAGGAAAAATAGAATTTATGATTTAAAAATCATATGAAAATGATTTAAGGGTTATAAAAATATTTTAAGTTATAAAATATAACTTTTGATATTTTGTCATGAAAATCTTATTATTTTAATATTAAAAGAAATTATTGGATAATGGATTTAAGTGTTTAAAAATCATATAAATATGATTTTAAGGTATCAAAAATACTTTGTGATATTATAAATATATTATAATATTATGACATGTATTTCATTAATATTTGATAATAAATAAATATTAATGATAAAAGAATTATGTGGTATTTAATTTATTTAAATACGTG
Source organism: Panax notoginseng (assembly GCA_016801055.1). Taxonomy (NCBI): domain Eukaryota; kingdom Viridiplantae; phylum Streptophyta; class Magnoliopsida; order Apiales; family Araliaceae; genus Panax; species Panax notoginseng. The sequence goes on along the minus strand of CM029014.1, from coordinate 63,357,237 downwards.
TTTAATGATTGAAAATTTATGATAAATGGTAATAATTATTTAAAAAATTATTACGAGCTTACGAAAAATATTTCGACTGTTATTAAAATTATCTGAGTTAATTGTTAAGTGTTTAGGCAGAGTTTAATTGAACTTAGACTCGATAAAAGTCCGACTAGACCGTCGGGACGTTAGAATTTTGTCGGAATCAAGATAGACTGTAATAGTTTGACTTGATACCGAGTCTTATGTGTGTTATAGACTGATAGGGTTATGTGTTATATGTTTAGGTTATTCTATATTTATATATATAATAGTATTATACTGTGATGATATTATTCTAATATTGGATATCTATATTACTAATATTAGGTCTTCAGATAAATCGATATAAATTACATACCGGTTATCAACGGTTCAGACAAGTTTGTTTTTACTTAACTCTATTAAGAGTGTTTTATTCGAATAAGCTTATGGTTAATCATTGCTGGTTGCCATGAATTGTACTCTGTACATATTGCATGTATAAGTCAGGTATGAAAGGGTAATTACCTTCATTACCAGTTGGTTCAGATATATTTGTTCATGTATAATACTTTTTCAGTCATAAATTTGTTCCTGCTAGTACACAATTATATTGTTGAGTTATAGCCACCTTATTATTCAGACTCTTTCAATCATGATATATCGTTATATTATTGAATTTAAACTTGCTGGGCAATCTTTATGCTCACCCTTGCTATATCATGATAAAACATTGCAGATTAAGACGAACGCGTCGGATACAAGGAAAGGTTAAAGACAGTTCCAGCGTTAGGATATGTGTGCAGCTAAATTATATAAGTGTTGTATTTTAAGATTATGTGTTAAGTAAGTTATGTAATGTGTATTAAGTTAAGGTTACTCGACCTTGGAAAATAGTGTGTAAAGTGATTGTATAAACAATTTATGTTTATATCTTTCGCAAATAGTAATAGTTGTATAGAATGATCGAACCAGATTCGAGGTGATTTGGGACCTAGATTTGGGGCTCTCACACTTGTACTCTAAATACTGAGATGAAAAACCCTATTACTAGGGGTTTACGCTTAGTGTTGAAATGTTTGTGCACAATACATTGTACGAATGGCTGATCCCCCTAAGTATGTGGAATCCTTATAATCTTATGACTGTTAAAGTTTAAGTTGAAAGATTACTTATAACTGTGGACATGGGTCGTGGTCATAAGAACCTCAGTAATATATTTTAGAATGTTTATAGAACATATTGTTCAGTTCTATTGAGCCTATTATTTGGCAAATGTTGTAAATGTTTTATTCATTATCATTTCAAGTGAGCCTTGTTTGCTCACTCTTACTTATATAACTATTACAGCTAAAGTAGAGAAGGTCGACGTATCTAGCACCAGTAAAGGGAAAGGAAAGATGACCAAGTATTGAAGACTTGTAATATTATGACATTTTTATTGTCAGACTTTATTTGATTATGTAATGAAGTTTATTTAATTTTTCGCATTTGAATGATTGTATTTAAAGGTTAGATAACCTTGGAGATTTAATTAATGTAATCCTTTATGGGAAGGTTTGTTATTCAATTTTATTATGAATGAGTAGTTAGATATGAATGCTTTTATAAAGTAAACACCGAATCTTGAGGGAATGAAGTACTTGGATTTGGGGGTGTCACAATTATAAAATCTCGTTCGTCATAGTTAAGTATAACTTAGACCAATTAGCTAAACTTTATGTTACGAAAGTTATTTACAAACATAGAGTACCAGTTTCGATTGTGTCAGATCGTGACCCACGGTTCACGTCGAACTTTTGGAGAAGTCTGCAAGAGCAGTTGGGAACGTAGTTGAAGTTGAGTACGACTTATCATCCACAAACTGATGGGTAGAGCGAGAGAACAATTAAGATGTTAGAAGATATGCTGAGATATTGCGTCATGGATTTCAAGGGTAGTTGGGATGATCATCTACCATTAGTAGGTTTGCGTATAACAATAGTTATCATGCAAGCATAGGTATGTTGCCTTACGAAGCCTTATACGGAAGAAAGTGTAGAACACCATTGTGTTGGGACGAAGTGGGAGAACACTGAATACTTGGACCAGAATTGGTGCAGCAAACAGCGAATGTATTGAAGTTAGTACGGATGCATCTCGTAGCAGCTCAAGACAGACAGAAGAAGTATGCAGATTCGCATCGAGAAAATAGGGAGTTTGAGATAGGCTCGTATGTATTTCTAAAGTTATCTCCCTAGAAAGGAAAGATACGCTTTGGAAAGAAGGGAAAGTTAATTCCAAGGTTTATAGGACCTTTTAAAGTGTTAAAACGGGTAGGCAAGGTAGCTTATATGGTAGCGTTAGCTCCAGACCTAGAACGAATACATAACATATTTCACGTATCGGTATTACGTCCTTATAAGCCAGATTATAAGCACGTAATAGAGTATAAGCCTATTCATATTGAGAAGGACTTGACCTATGAAGAGTTGTCGATTCAAATCATCGATAGAAAAGAGCAAGTTCTACGGAACAAAGTTATACCTTCAACCACGATGCCGAAGAAACAACGTGAGAATTGGAAGAAAAGATAAGGAATGATTACCCTTAGTTGTTTGTATAATGTGAGACGAGATTCTGGGGACAAAATCTTTATAAGGGGGGGGGGGAGAATGTAATGACCGAGAAATTCAAATCCATTGTAATATAATTTTATTTAATTAAATAATCAATAAAATTATATTATTTGTTATTATTATGTGTTAGTAAGATGAATGTCGTTCTATAACCTAAAAATGTCAGAAAGTCGTAGTATTTTAACTACGTGAAGGAATTAAAGTGTTTGAATTTCCAAGATGAAAATAAAAGCTATTCGAGATATTTTTCGAAAAACACTATTCATCAATTTCTGCTTGGGAATTATTTTTGAACTTCCGAGAAATACGTAACGATAGAATATCGAGGTGAGATGGATTATGTAATAATAATTCAAGTAATTTTTTGCATGCGGACTTAATTTGAGAACGTTAGGGAAAATAAAGCGTTAAAAGTTATTGTGATGATCGTATGATACTTAGGTATTGTACGAGGTAATGAATACGAGTATGATATGAAGTATTATACGGGTATATATGAATGATGGTATATCGTATATTATGAATTAGTATACGAATTAGAATACGAGAATAATACGTTATAAGGCTTTTAGCCAAATGAAATGGACTTGTAGGATTGTTTAGCAAATTAGTAAAGTCCAATAGAAGTTAATGTGCAAGCCCATGTGTGATTAATTTTAGATCCCAAGTGGTTGTTAATGTAAAGTCCAACATGGATTAATACAAGCCCAAAAGAATACGCTAGGCTAATTGGATTAAAGCCCAAATTAAGAACCAATGGGTAGCATGATCCATGGGGTAACCCATGGGTGATCTTGGTGACCAAGAACTTTATGTGATGGCCAAGTATTTAGTGTAGGGAGCAAGTTTACTTAGTTGCTAAGTATTGAATAGTAAGGAGGTGAGATTGGCCTAAATGACTAATAAGCCTTAACATTGGTTTACCCATAAATAAGAGAGTTGGATTTCATTTGTTGGATTGTTAACTTTCATCCAACCTAAGACAACTTATTTGTTAGAGAAAATAAGCAAGTTTAAGTTAAACTTTCAAGAAGAAGAAAAGCTTGATCATCAAGGGTAAGCCTTCTATGTCATAAGCTTCCAACTCTTCCGTAGTAGCTTGATAGAGAAGGGATGAATGATGGTTCATGTATGTTAAGAAGTAAAGAAATTTGATAATCAATGGACTTAAGCCTTATAAGTCATGAATAAGTAATTCAAACTTAAATAAGTTATGAACTTATGATGAACATATATGAACTTGTCATATGTCTATATGAATGAAGTTAGTATGTTAATAAGATGTAAGAATGTTGGTTAAAGGACTTAAGCTATCATAAGTCATGAGAATTGAGACTATATGTAGTTTATACTTGGATAAGTTATAAAATCATGAAGAATAAGCAATAACTTATCATGAAAATAAGTTAATGAAATGAGTAGCTTAAGATATCATTATGATGGATAGAATCCATTTGCAACGATGAACAAATCATAAGTAACAAAGTTATGCCGAAATTCAAACGATTGGACGATAATCGTCGAATTCGTGAAATTCTCGAAATAGAAGTCGAATTTTAATATTGAGCTCAAAAATGTTGGTTTCAATGGGAACAAGTCTTATTTGGCATTATAGAGTTGCGGACTCGAAAATGACTGAATTTAGACTTAGAATGAAGAAACGAGCGTTGAACGTTCACGAACGTTTATCATTTTCGTTAAAAATAGACTAATAGGTAAATTTTTTATTAATAATGTCGAAAATGTAAAATTCTTGCATGAACACGTAGAGTATGTGATTCGTGAACTAATAGCTTTTGAACGAGCCAATTCGGACTTATAACGAAGAAGTTATGAGCCCGGGAATCTCACAAAAGAAAAAGTCTGTAAAAAAATTTTGGTGCACAGAGCTGGCGCCGCGGCGCCAGCCCAAGGCCAAATAGGTGGCGCTGCAGCGCCGAAAAGGCCATAAACCATTGGAGTCTCGCATTGCAGTGCGGCCTATAACGTTGGGACTCACGCCACAGCGCCGAGTTCGGTCCTCAGCCCCTGGAGTTTGGCGCCGCAGCACGACTTAAGTAAAGGAAGCTGGCGCCGTAGCACCAGCCTTAGGGATTGCACAGTAAGGACAGTTTATAAGTAAAGAAAGAAAGTAAAACAGATTACTAATGAACTATTACTTAATGTAACATTATTTAAGACATTGTTAAACCTTAAGTATGATAACTAAAGGTTGAAGATAATCAATCGAAAATGAATGTAAGAACAATGTAAGTTATAACGGTAAGCCGGAACCATAATAATAAATCTAATACAAAATTAGATTGAGAAGAATGGTAAGATTCGTTAGGAACCATGTATGTTATTCATGACCTAATGTGTTACGTCATGTGATCATCTAATGTAGAGACCTTAAAGACTTAAAGTGCACTTGTAATAACAGTAGCAGACGCTGAAGGCAAGTGTTCTAACCCTTGTCTCAGTTCAATCTGAACAAGCTATGTGATTCATGTATTCTTATGCATGAATTGATGAATGATGAAGTCAAAGCCAATTCTTTCGGCTAGACTTACGATATGGTGAATTTCTTATAATCTATTGAAGTATTGTCAATGTTTTACCAAACTATGTTGGTGTGGTTTTCAAACGAAGACTGAGTATGCTAAAATGTTTTGTCGTCAAACGATAGGCACGTGAGGTTGCCACAACTTAAATGTACATACGTTTAAAGAATGTAGTGTTGATCAACATAGAGTACTATAGGCTGATCACCTAGACATGCTCGTCAGATATGTCGGACTTTCAGACTTAGTGTCGGGTTGTCCTTTTCAAAAAAAGTATGAAATGCTCATGGTCTTGGACCAGAATTGATGTTTTAGTGAATATTTTCATAGTAAAACGTTTTGAAGGAAAAAAGAAGTGCTATTTTGAATTATCGATAGTACTTCATAACTATTGTTCAGTTATTGAAGATATACGATTCTTATGTTTCAAGCATGCTATTTAATTGAAATTGTTATACTTACTAAGCTTGTTATGCTCACTCTTGCTTGAACCATATGAATTCAGCTAAGACCGAACAGACCGAAGGATCCGATAAAGATAAGGGAAAGGCTAAGGGAGACCGTTGATCTGTCTATGCAATAGTATAGGTTCATGTTGTAATATATTTGATATTATGACAAAGAACTTATGTGACAACCGAGATTTTGTAATTAATTTTAATATTTATTGGTTTAAATAAATATTTTTCGATGAATTAATTATTAGATTAAATAATTAATTGATGAAATTGTGGTACATTAATTTAATTATATGTGTTATATTTATTAAATTAATGTAGAGAATTTTTGTTATTCGAAGTATGTCATTATGTGAGCTTATTATATTAAAAGAAATATTTAATAAGCCTAATGTTATTTTAATTAATTTATTTATTAATTAGAAATTTAATAATTTGACATTATTATTAAAGGAGAAATTTAAGTATGTGACTCTGTGAATTAATGAGAAATTATTATATTTTATTTAAGTTAAACTAAATAAGATATTTGAAATTGGTGTGACGTTATTTTAACTATATGATAAAAGGTTTTATTGAAATAAAGAGTTTTGAACCTAGTTTGCTAGCCAAATGAGGCCTTAGGATGAGTTGGGGGTAGTTAAACCACGAATAGAATAACGGACCTCAACTCTGCGCATAAAGGCTTAGTTGAGTTTAACTTACGTATTCTTCATTTAAATTAATTGAGAGCCAGAGAGATTTCAGAGAGAGTTTGAGAAATCTTTGAGAAAGATTAGAGGGTAATTGTCATCCTTTTTCATCTACGCTTGGGTAATTCTCTTCGACCCAAATTTTTATTTTACGTCTTTTAAAGTTTTCATGAATATGACTTTCATTCTTTCTGTGAATCTCGGTAAATTGGGAAATTGTGTTAGGGATATATGTAATAATTCGAGTAGTATAGCATGTTTTAATATGTATTTTATATGATTCCATATAATAAGTTTCATAATATTATGACTTGTTGTTTCAAAAATTTACAGAGTATGGAATATGGACATATGGCCTTATACGTGATTTTAATATGTCAAACATGAATTTTTCTACAAAATTTCCACTTATATGTGATTATACATGACAAAATGAACAAAACGAAATTTGAATGGTTGGATTTGGTTTTATAACGAATTCGTGGCGTTGAATTTTAGGAATTTATGTTCAACACTTCAAGAACATCAAGAACAATACAATTTGCATAATTTAATTATGTGATCATGTGTTTTAATGGGTTAAAATCACTCTATAAATGTTGGGTATTGATTATATACGTATTCTAACATGTGGGTATGTTTAATTTGGGGAATTAATGATTATGTAGTGTTTATTTTTGCTGAATTCTGTGTTCTTCGCGAACTGGAAATTCAGAGTCTGGAGTGTCGCGCCGCTGCGCCAACTCCTAGTTCATTTCCCGCGCCGTAGCGCCACCGTGCCGCAGTGCCAAGTATCAAGCTGCAGCACCAAGACCCAGTACAAAAGTGACGCTGCAGTGCCATTTAGCAGAATGTCCAGAAAATGCATTTTTTCAATGTTCAAGTATAGAAATGTGTTAGTAACCCAGTCTAATGAATATAACAACTTATTAGATATATAATGAGATATTAAAGTGAGTTTTTACCAAGTCAAGAAGACAATTACATGTTGATTGAATTGTTGATTATATACTTAACTTGTTGTTCGTATAATGTAATATTATGTGGAAACAAGTATGGTAAAATGACTAAGTATAGTCCTGAATTCAAGTTAGACAAAGAATAAACGTGTGATGTTTAGTAAGTTATAATTGACTAGTATTATGAACGTAATTGATATGTAGGAGTTAAATCAAAGAACGAGTTTAGTTAAAGTGTAATCTACACACGAGGAAAGTTTTCTAACCCTACTTGTTATCATTATATGAATTATAAGTTGTCTCTTTTCATCGAGCAAGTTCTCATTATTTTGACTAAGCCCATGTTGTTATATCAATAGTATATTAATCTTTCAAAGCATGATGTTGTTATACAATAATTATTCTATTGTATATCTCTTGGAATTGTTATTCGATTTATATATCAGTTATTGTGAATCTTGTTAGACTAGCAAACTGTTTATGATTCGACTGGTCCATAGTTGATGAGCGTTCTAAATTTCAGAACCCTTGATGAATTATCCAAACTAAACTTTCTTCGGCGCGGACTCGAATGTCAAACTGAGATGAATAACCCTGTATAGGGGATTACTTATGCGTTAGCGTTAAGATATTGTGCACAGTATGGTACTAAGGGCCGATCTCCCTAATTACGAGAAGAAGAGTCCATAGTCTTATGACTGTTAAAGGTTTCAAGTATAAACACTTGACAACCTAGGACATAGTTCAAGGTCTTATGACCCTCAGAAGTTCTTTTGTCTCTTGTTATTCATTCTTGATTCAGAAGTTGAGTTTCCTATTTCAAAAGTCCTTAATTTATTCGCATGTTATTATTCATTGCTATATTATTACTTGTGGGCAATCGTGCTCACACTTGCGTAATAATAACATTGCAGTTAAGAACGAAAGAGCAGACGAACCTTCCACTAGTACAGGCAAGGGCAAGCTTAGCAAGTAATGAAGACTGATTATTTATGTCATGTAATTAGAATTGATGTTATTAAGACTTATTGGTTTATGTTTCCGCACAGATGATTTAAGGTTAGAGTAACCTGGTATTTATTTATTATGCAGTTGATGTAACTTCATAAGGGGAGATTTATTATTTATTTCTATCTATTGCATGGTTTGCATTTATTTATGGGTAGATAGATAGATGATGTTTGTATAGTGAACACCAAATCATGTGGGAATAGAAGTACCCAGATTTGGGGGTGTCACAGGTTGGTATCAAAGCTGTAGGTTATGAACCTTAGGTGGGGGAACAACCTTAGGTAATAGCCTTATAGGAATAACATGGTGAAGGAAAACTCTTATCGAGTTCTAAGAGATGAATTCTTAATTCATTAATGATAATAAAAGACTTTATGTGCTTATGTGTTTAAGTATGTGCTCATTAGTATAACTTAGTAACTAAAACTTAAAATTATGTAGTCAGGATGACAGATGTTGGAGGAGCTAGTCTAGCAGGGGAGGAGGAACCCCGAGTGCCTACTAAGGAGGAGCCTAGAGACATTCATGTTGTCAGGGAGCATTTGATTCAGAGAGAGCCATCTCTATTGATTACTATTGTTGGTCAGGAGCATGAGCCTGAGACTGATCCTGAGGAGGAAGAGGAAGAAGAGGAGTTCCCACCGAACTCCATCGATGTTGTGATGTACGACACGTTATATGGCCGTAACGTAGAATTACGAGGTACTGTTCAGGATTTGACTGAGCTGGCGATTATTCAGTAGATTACTCTCGAGCATAAGGAGAGGGAGGTTGAGACTCTTCACGCACGACTGGGAAATATAGAATGGGATTTGGTCCACGAGAAGGGTCAAACCGAGGAGAAGACCGAAGAAATAGAGAAGTTAAAGAAGGAACTGAAGGAAAGCTCAGAGAGGTTGGTCATAGCAGAGGAGGCTGGGTAAGAGAATCACGTCGTGTTGATCTTGAAGAAGAGGATTGTCGTGTGAAGAAGGCTAAGCTTGGGAGACATATTCTACACTTAATAATGCAATGGATGAAGCCCAGGATCGAGTTTTGAGGTGCCCAATCCAATTTGAAGGTCTACCATCGTACATGCTGGACCGCAGAACGATGTCTCGCATCATAGAAGAGGAACATAGCAAGGCTATTCGGTGCCTTAATAGGCAGTGATAGTATTTGTTTAATTATGTGAAAAACTTATCTAGTTTTTAGATGTAAATTCAGACGTGTTTATGAACGAATGAATATTTTAATGTTTTAAATCCTGTAGATTCTTTATCTCGGGATAGTTGATGTAAATAGTAGTGATGCTATCGTTTGATGTTAAAATTTTTGATTTGAATTAATATATAAAGTTGTTTGAGATAATGTGTTAAGTGATTATGTTAAATTGTTGATTTAAGCCTTAACTATTTAGAGAATTTAATAAAGATCTATTAAGCATATATTCTTAACAGAAATATGCCGCCGAGAAGAAGACAACCATCAACCAGCTCAGGAAGTGTCAACGAATAATAACAATAACGCCAATGCTAATCCCGTCCAACAATTAGTGAACTTACTAGCTAGGGCAATGAATAATCAACCTCAAGCTCCACCGAATACTTCATTTAAAGATTTTAAGGCAGTGGGACCGCCAGAGTTTAAAGGCTCCATGAACCTGATCGAAGCTCAGACTTGGGTTATGAAGATGGAGAAGGTTTTTGAGGTCGCAAGAGTCAGGGAGGACCAGAAGACCACTTTTGCAACATTTATGCTGAAATCTGAAGTCAGTTTTTGGTGGCAAGCAAACAAGATCCGTGGAGGAGAAGGTATGATAACCTGGGAGAGGTTCAAGGAGATGTTTTTCGAGATATATTTCCCGACTACCTCATAGAACCAATTGGAGGTTCAGTTTCTGGAATTTAAGCAAGGGAATATGTCTGTATCAGATTATGCGGCTAGATTCAACGAATTGGTAAGGTTCGCCACGTATCGAGTGCACACGGACGAGAGAAAAGCAAGAAGGTTCGAACAAGGACTGAAGCCGTGGTTGTATAGTAAGGTGTCGATGTTTCAGTTGAAGACATTCGCCGGGGTACTAGAGAAAGCCATACTCTCTGAAGGTGGAAGCGATACTGTAACCAAATACAATCAGGATCATAAAAAGAAGAAGAATGAAAGTGAAGGAAATAACAAGGCTAGTGGAAGTAATACAGGAGGAGGTAATAATAATCAGAAGAGAAGGTGGTCTAACAACACATAAACTGGAAACCAGTAAGGAGGTCAGAAGAAAAGGATTGAAGCGTGCCCGACCTGCGGAAAAACTCATTTGGGAGTATATATAAAGGGTAAACGCGTGTGCTACAATTGTGGTCAGGAAGGCCACATAGCACCGAACTGTCCTAACCCAAAGAAGGGTGCCTGCTTCACTTGTGGTTCAAAGGATCATTTGGCAAGGGACTATCCTAAGAAAGGATCTAGAGGGGCAAGATCAGGAGGAAACCGGGGAAATAGCAGTGGGAGCGCTCTGACCATCACAGTACCAACCACAACCAATCAACCGACCACCAGGACTTTCAATATGATGGTGCAGGATGTAGTGCAGTCGCGGGATGTGGTGTCAGGTATCATTCCGATTAATAGAGTTAATGCTTACGTATTATTTGATCCGGGTGCAACTTGTTCATTTATATTCGATGACTTTGCTAAGAATTTAGAATTGCCTAAGGATGAGTTAGAATACCCCATGAACATAGAAATCGCGAATAGGGAAATAATCCCTGTTGAGTATGTGTATAAGAATTGTAGAGTGGATATTAAGGGTAATATCATGAATGTAGATCTTATCCCTATTCGACTTGGAGAATTTGACGTTATCTTGGGAATGAACTGGTTATTCAATTACGGGGAGGTAATTGATTGCCAAAAGAAGCGTATTAACCTTATGACTCCGTCAAATGTTGTGTTTTATGGTAGCAAGTCGCCTAAACAAGCGAGTTATCTGACGGTGCTGCAAGCCAAGAAGTTTTTATGACAAGGATTTGTAGGATATTTAGCTTACATAGTTGACAGTCGTAAAGAGAGTCCGAAAGTAGAAGAAATACCTGTAGTGAGAGACTTTGTCGACGTATTCCCGGACGATTTGCCAGGACTTCTGCTAGATAGAGAGGTCGAATTTGTGATCGATTTGGCGCCAGAAACCGCTCTAATATTTAAGGCACCATACTGAATGGCGCCGGTAGAAATGAAAGAATTGATGGTATAACTACAAGAATTACTGGACAAGAAGTAAATTCAACTGAGTGTATCGTCGTGGGGAGCGCCGATTTTGTTTGTAAAGAAGAAAGATGAGGCAATGCGGCTTTGCATCGATTTTAGAGAACTGAATAAGGTCATGATTAAGAATAGATATCCATTACCGAGGATCGATGATCTGTTTGATCAATTGAAGGGAGCAAGATACTTTTCAAAGATAGACTTGAGGAGTGGTTATCATCAACTGAAGGTGAGACCAGAGGATGTACCGAAGACAGCGTTCAGAACACGATATGGTCATTACGAATTTTTAGTAATGTCATTTGGTTTAACGAATGCTCCTGCAGCATTTATGGGACCAATGAATGGTGTGTTCAAGCCATTTTTGGACAAGTTCGTAGTGGTATTTATAGATGATATTTTGGTATATTTGAAAACTAAGGAAGAACATGAAGAGCATTTGAGATTAATGTTGGAAGTGTTGAGAAAAGAGAAGTTGTATGCTAAGTTTTCGAAATGTGAATTCTAGATCGAGCGGGTACAATTTCTTGGACATGTGATCGATAGGGACGAAATTTCGGTGGATCCCTCTAAGGTTGAAGCTGTGATTAACTGGGATCAGCTGAAGACGCCGTCGAAAGTAAGAAGTTTTCTTGGATTGGCAGGTTATTACAGAAGGTTCATTCAGGACTTTTCCAAGATTGTAACTCCGTTAACGAATTTGACTCGAAAAGCTGTGAAATTTGTTTGGACGGAGAAGTGTGAGGAAAGCTTTCAAGAATTAAAGAAGAGGTTGAGTACAGCACCTGTGTTGTCTCTTCCGGACGATACAGGAAATTTTGTGGTTTATAGTTATGTGTCACATAAGGGACTTGGTTGTGTGCTTATGCAGAACGGTAGAGTCATTGCGTATGCATTACGACAATTGAAAGATTACGAGAAGGGGTATCCAACCCATGATTTGGAGTTAGCTGCAGTGGTTTTTGCTTTGAAAATACGGAGGCACTATCTCTACGGGGAAAAGTGTAAAATATATATAGACCACAAAAGTCTGAAATATATTTTTACACAGAAAGAATTGAATATGCGCCAAAGAAGGCGGTTGGAATTAATTAAGGACTACGATTGTGAGATTTTATACCATCCGGGTAAGGCAAACGTGGTTGCCGACGCTTTAAGTAGAAAAGGTCGGGAGAAATTGATGATGTTGACCGCTCAAAAGGAATTGATTTCAGCAATGGAGAAGTTGGAGTTAGAAGTGAAGTATCCTATTGAAATTGATGAGAAACTGTTTCAAATGCAATCTTGTACAGCCCTACTGGATAAAGTTAAGGAGCCTCAACTTCAGGACAATGAATGCAAAAAGGTGATAATAAAGATATCTGAAGGAACTGAACAAAGATTTAAGATGGATAAGGAAGGAATACTGAGATTCGAGAACAGAATTTGGGCGCCACCAGTACCAGAGATTAAGGAAGAAATTTTGAGCGAGGCTCACAACTCACAATATTCGATTCACCCTGGTAGTACCAAGATGTACCAAGATCTTCGATAACACTTTTGGTGGCCAAATTTGAAACGAGAGGTTGCAGAATGTGTTGCCAAGTGCCTGACATGTCAGAAAGTGAAAGCAGAACATCAGAGACCGAGTGGGTTGCTACAACCTTTAGAGATTCCAGAATGGAAATGGGAACATATTACGATGGATTTTGTGGTTGGCCTACCGACAACACAGAAAGGCTACGACGAGTATGGGTTATTATTGACCGATTGACGAAATCTGCACACTTCCTTCCTATCAAAATCAGATTCAACATAGATCAGTTGGCAAGGTTATATGTGAAAGAGATTGTTTCCAGGCACGGAGTTTCGGTGTCAATTATTTCTGATAGAGATCCGCTCTTTACGTCGAACTTCTAGAAACGTCTATAAGAATGCATGGGTACACAGTTACGAATGAGTACGGCATATCACCCACAGACATATGGACAGAGTGAAAGAACAATTCAGACATTGGAAGATATGTTAAGAGCTTTTATAATGGACTTTAAAGGAAATTGGGATGATCATCTACTGTTCGTAGAGTTTGGTTACAACAACAGTTACCACGCTAGTATTGGAATGCCACCTTATGAAGCGTTATACGGCAGAAAGTGTAGAACTCCACTATACTGGGATGAAGTTGGCGAAAGACAATTACTAGGCCCGGAATTGGTACAACAAACAGCAGAAATAGTCAAAGTGATCCGAACAAGATTGACAGCAGCTCAAGATAGATAGAAGAAGTATGCAAATCCACACCGTAAAAATTTTGAGTTCGAACCAGGTAGTTATGTGATCTTAAAGGTCTCTTCGTGGAAGGGAAGGATCAGGTTCGGAAAGAAAGAGAAATTAAGCCCAAGATTCATTGGACCCTTCGAAGTTCTAAGAAGGGTCGGAGAAGTTGCTTATGAGGTAGCCTTACCTCCAGCTCTTGAGAATGTCCACAACGTTTTCCATGTCTCAGTCCTATGACCCTACAAACCCGATTACAAGCACGTCATTAAATATGAAGCCCTACATTTCGACAAAGACTTATCTTACGAAAAAATTCTTGTTCAAATTGTCGACCAAAAAGAACAAATTCTGATAAATAAAGTAATACCTTCTGTTAAGATAAGTTGGAGGAACCACAATGTTGAAGAAGCTACGTGGGAACTCGAAGTGAATATGATGAAGAATTATCCTCATTTATTTACCTAGATTGTTATAAACGATTCTGGGGACAAAATCTTTGTAAGGGGGGAGAATGTAACGGGACGAATTATTTGAGTTGTGATTCTGAGGACAGAATCCTTTTAAAAGGGGAAAGATGTGACAACCGGGATTTTGTAATTAATTTTAATATTTATTGGATTGAATAAATATTTTTCGATGAATTAATTATTAGATTAAATAATTAATTGATGAAATTGTGGTAGATTAGTTTAATTATGTGTTATATTTATTAAATTAATGTGGAGAATTTTTTTTATTCGAAGTATGTCATTATGTGATCTTATTGTATTAAAAGAAATATTTAATAAGCCTAATGTTATTTTAATTTATTTATTTATCAATTAGAGATTTAATAATTTGACATTATTATTAAAGGAGAAATTTAAGTATGTGACTATGTGAGTTAATGAGAAATTATTACATTTTATTTAAGTTAAATTAAATAAGATATTTGAAATGGGTGTGACATTATTTTAACTATATGATAAAAGGTTTTATTAAAATAAAGAGTTTTGAACCTAGTTTGCTAGCCAAATGAGGCCTTAGGAGGAGTTGGGGGCAGTTAAACCACGAATAGAATAACTGACCTCAACTCTGCGCATAAAGGCTCAGTTGAGTTTAACTTACGTATTCTTCATTTGAATTAATTGAGAGCCAGAGAGATTTCAGAGAGAGTTTGAGAAATCTTTGAGAAAGATTAGAGGGTAATTGTCATCCTTTTTCACCTACGCTTGGGTAATTCTCTTCAACCTAAATTTTTATTTTACGTCTTTTAAAGTTTTCATGAATATGACTTTCATTCTTTCTGTGAATCTCGGTAAATTGGGAAATTGTGTTAGGGATATATGTAATAATTCGAGTAGTATAGCATGTTTTAATATGTATTTTATATGATTCCATATCATAAGTTTCATAATATTATGACTTGTTGTTTCAAAAATTTGTAGAGTATGGAATATGGCCATATGGCCTTATATGTTATTTTAATATGTCAAACATGAATTTTTCTACAAAATTTCCACTTATATGTGATTATGCATGATAAAACGAACAAAACGAAATTTGAATGGTTAGATTTGGTTTTATAACGAATTCGTGGCGTTGAATTTTAGGAATTTATGTTCAAGACTTCAAGAACATCAAGAACAGTATAATTTGCATAATTTAATTCTGTGATCATGTGTTTTAATGGGTTAAAATCACTCTATAAATGTTGGGTATTGATATTATATTATATATGTCTAACAGTGGGTATGTTTAATTTGGGGAAATAATGATTATGTAGTGTTTATTTTCGCTCAATTCTGTGTTCTTCGTGAACTGGGAATTCAAAGTCTGGAGTGTCGCGCCACGGCGCCAACTCCTAGTTCATTTCTCGTGCTGCAGCGCCAAGTACCAAGCCGCAGCGCCAAGACCCAGTACAAAAGTGGCACCGTAGCGCCATTTAGCAGAATGTCCAGAAAATACATTTTTTCAATGTTCAAGTATAGAAATGTGTTAGTAACCTAGTCTAATGAATATAAAATCTTGTTAGATATATAATGAGATATTAAAGTGAGTTTTTACCAAGTCAAGAAGACAATTACATGTTGATTGAAATGTTGATTATATACTTAGCTTGTTGTTCGTATAGTGTAATATTATGTGGAAACAACTATGGTAATATGACTAAGTATAGTCCTGAATTCGAGTTAGACAAAGAATAAACGTGTGATGTTTAGTAAGTTATAATTGACTGGTATTGTGAACGTAATTGATATGTAGGAGTTAAATCAAAGAACGAGTTTAGTTAAAGTGTAATCTACGCACGAGGCAAGTTTTCTAACCCTACTCGTTATCATTATATGAATTATAAGTTGTCTCTTTTCATCGAGCAAGTTCTCGTTATTTTGACTAAGCTCATGTTGTTATATCAATAGTATATTAATCTTTCAAAGCATGATGTTGTTATACAATAATTATTCTATTGTATATCTCTTGGAATTGTTATTCGATTTATATATCAGTTATTGTGAATCTTGTTAGACTAGCGAACCCTTTATGATTCGACTAGTCCATAGTTGATGAGCGTTCTAAATTTCAGAACCCTTGATGAATTATCCAAACTAAACTTTCTTCGGCACGGACTCGAATGTCAAACTGAGATGAATAACCCTGTATAGGGGATTACTTATGCGTTAGCGTTAAGATATTACACAGTATGGTACTAAGGGTCGATCTCCCTAATTACGAGAAGAAGAGTCCATAGTCTTATGACTGTTAAAGGTTTCAAGTATAAACACTTGACAACCTAGGACATAGTTCAAGGTCTTATGACCCTCAGAAGTTCTTTTGTCTCTTGTTATTCATTCTTGATTCAAAAGTTGAGTTTCCTTTTTCAGAAGTCCTTAATTTATTCGCATGTTATTATTCATTGCTATATTATTACTTGTGGGCAATTGTGCTCACTCTTGCGTAATAATAACATTGCAGTTAAGAACGAAAGAGCAGACGAACCTTCCACTAGTAAAGGCAAGGGCAAGCTTAGCAAGTAATGAAGACTGATTATTTATGTCATGCAACTAGAATTGATGTTATTAAGACTTATTGTTTATGTTTCCGCACAGATGATTTAAGGTTAGAGTGACATGGGATTTATTTATTATGCTGTTGATGTAACCCCATAAGGGGAGATTTATTATTTATTTCTATCTATTGCATATAGATAGATGATGTTTGTATAGTGAACACCAAATCATGTGAGAATGGAAGTACCCAGATTTGGGGGTGTCACAACTTATGTATTGGTTATAAAGAACTTGGGAAGGGAATATTGTTTTAGAATATATATAAGATATATTCGTTCTTTTGAAGTATTTCAATTGAATGTATGTGTGAACTTTAGCACCATGTAGCACCATATGCCGGGTTGGAAGATACTCGGATTTGGGGGCGTCACAATGACTTGCTGGGCAATTGAATGCTCACACTTCCTTTAAATAAAAAATATTTTCAGTGTACGAGTAGAAAGAACTTAAGGATTCTGTAAAGATCAAGCTTACCGGTATCCAGATGAAGTGTCATTCAATATGTGAATGTGTGTGAAGATCAAGTGAAGACTTGTAATGTAGAATAGTTAATTGAACTATAGAGTAGTTTAATTAACTGCTTTGTATCCTTGGTGGCGGATAAAAGTCACTCTTATAAGATGTAAAGAATAATGTATTATCATAATTTGTAATGAAAGAGGTTATAAGGTTTTAGAACCTGGGATTTGAGAATGTATGTTGTTATATTTCACTATATAATGATGTATGTTTGGAAGATGATGTACTCGTGATGCACGGAATTCGGGTGTGAAGATAGACCGAATTTTGGGGTGTTACAAGTTGGTATCAGAGCTGATAGGTTATAAACCTTAGGTATGAGTACATAAGACTATAATCGTTTGAGAGAATGATAAGAAAATCATTGAGTTAAACGATTAAGGAAGAAGATCACCACGTGATCATGTTGAATCGTAATAACAGTTGCTCTATTAAACGATTGATTATTTATAGCTAATGCTATAAATGTATGGTACTACGAAGTAGTACGGGAAGAATAACTCAGATTGAGTTGTAAAGGTTAGCATATGAATTAAAGAAAATTCGTATTAAGTAAAGAGAAAGTTAGAAGTTCTAAGATTTCAATTGAGGACTCATGTGATAGCTGAGATGTATGAACCTTTATTATGGGCAGAGGTTTGTGCTTTGGTGTAACAACTGCTTAGCTTATTACAGTGATAATCATTGTAATAGTATGTCGCACTATTAATATGTATATGACGAGAAGGTAAATCTTTTCTCATGTATAGATTTGATAGGTAGAGAATGTTAAGATAGGTGTGAGTTCTTGAAACTCATACTTATGAAAAGTTTGTGACTCATAGTTATATGCTATATTTTTGAGCCCTAAGCATATGGATAGTCCTTGATTTGTTCTTGGATTACATATTGCGAAGATAAGTTCTTAAATAAATATGGTTTTGAAAGTTCCTAAACACATAAAGTAAGCCGATGGACTATACTAAGGTATAGGAAGGTTTAAACTGAAAATGAGTATTTCTAGTAGACTTAGCATTGAAAGTTATAGAGAAGATTAAGTATTGTCGCAAGTAAAACAGTGAAGGAAGATAGAGAAATAGGATATTCCAAGTCATCTAGTTATGCTAGATTTCAAAGTTTATTGAAATCGTGCTGATATGTACATTTTGAAAAGGAAAGAATTGGTTCAACACTTGTAACAAATGGATTTTAAAAAGAACTATTCTTTACATGTCTATGATAATTGTTTTGGCTAGACAGAAGTTGATTTGAAATATCAAAATGAATTTTATATCATCAATGCATTTGATGCAAAGATGGTAAAAGGATGGAGTTATTAATAAAATTAAAACTAGTGTTGGATTTGATCTTATGATCAACAACCTGCTATGGTATGATGTATAATGATGAAGTCAAAAACTGACGAAGTCCTCAACTTACTGTGAAAAGTGCGGTATCATGACGTCATGAAACATTTTGATGTATTGTAAAAGAATTTAAAGAAGTAGTTGATGACAATTGATTTGAATAAATAATGGTTCAAGTTGATGCCCAATTTATTAATGGTCTAAGCTAATTGATTTGGCTAAGACGGACAGTATGTCATGTTCAAAAGGAAATCAAGCTTTCTTTAAAGGAGTTATGCCAAGCCAAATTGTTTTGGTGCAGAATCTAATGAATGAGTCTGAGGAGAACACACCCCAAAAAGGGGTTATATGATGGGTTGATCACCTACGTATAAAAAAGGTAGTTTACTTTCTTTGTGACTGTAAACTGACCGTGAAAGAAGGGTTTACGGCAAAATGTTGTTCAACCTAGTAAGAGTTCATGGTCGATTTGTCCCCTCAACAACAGTATGAAATGTTTTAAAGGAATCCTTATGTTCCTCGTTATTCCTTCTACTTTGTGATTCTTGATACGTTATGAAGGTAAGAGAATGTTTGAAAGATTAGAACTCCTTGGAAGAGAAGTTGAGAAGAAGAGTAAGCTAAAATTTCAAGGACGAAATTCTATGAAAAAGGGGTGAATGTGCTGACCCGGGTAAGGGTGTGGTTTTAAGAAATTCCAAGGATGGAATTTTTATAAGGGGGGAAGGATGTGACAACCTGGAAAATCGGATTGTCCAGAATTTAAGTTTAAAGAATTAGTTATTAATAAAATGAATTTTTATTAATACTATTATGTGCTATGTGTTTATTAATCGTTTTAGAACCTAGGATGATTATAAGTCGGGAGGATTCTGGCTACGAGATAGACTGAACGAGTAAGAATTTTTAAGACGAAAATAAAAATTTTCTGGGAACAAAAAATATTTCTGGGGAAAAAGAAGAAATATGCACTATTCACTCAACGAAACCTAAGGGTTAGGGTTTGAATAACCTAAACCTTTTCGAGAGGTCGGTATGTCAAAATGACATTCCGTCGAAAGATTTGACGATAATATATCGTGAAAAGTTAAGTAAACCGATAAAAGTTTTTCTCAAAAAATGTGCAGAAATCGGACGAAATAAAAATGACGAAAAGTATTATTATATATTTTTCATTCGTTTAACTACGTTATGGGAAAACGTGAAGAAAAACGCTTAACCTTAAAACGTGTTTTTCAGTTTTTCAGGATTCTGAAGAATGCGTAAAAGTTAGACTGTAGAGGAAAGACGAATTATCCAAAAATATTTAGATTCCGAGAATCGCAGTTTTTCAAACTGTCAGACGAATTTCGCAAGACGGAAGCATGAAGCTTCTGAGGGAAGCTTCATGAATAGTAAGACGGTTTAGTAAGGAGGTGGAAATAGTATAATGAGGGGCAAAAAGACTAAAATAACCCTAGCTTTGAAAATCTATAAAAGAGAAGTGTTAGTTGATTTCTTTGAAATCAACCAATACTTTGAGAGAGAGAGCTTGAGAGCTTGGAGAAGATAAATAAAGAAAAGAATGAGCATGAAGGCTCGGATTGGAGAAGATTAAGAAATAGAAAAGCTAGGGAATAAAATTGAATAAAATTGAATACTATGCAGCAACTACTATGTCAATTATTAAATTAAATTGAGTGACTTCTTACGTAAGCATCAATAATCAGAGATACTATGTAATATCGTGTGCTACTGTGCAACAACGCGTATTACTGTACTTTTATCACCGGTATCTCAACAGTTTAACGGTAAAAATCTTGTCTTTATTTTATGAAAATGTTATTTTTATCGCTTTCTATATCTGGCAGTCATTTCATTGTGGGATCCCCCAATGATTGTGCCGTCGTTCAAATATTCTCCTGACAAAAAGAATATTCCCCGAACAAACGAATATTTTATGACAACTTGCTTACTTTGCAAAATTTGCACATATCTGTGACAACCCGAAAAATCGGATTGTCCAGAATTTAAGTTTAAAGAATTAGGTATTAATAAAATAATTTTTTTTAATATTATTATGTGCTATGTGTTTATTAATCGTTCTAGAACCTAGGATGATTATATGTCGAGAGGATTCTGGCTACGGGCTAGACTGAACGAGTACGAATTTTCAAGACAAAAAAAAATATTTTCGGGAAAAAGACGAAATAGACACTATTCATCCGACGAAACCTAAGGGTTAGTGTTTGAATAACCGAAGCCTTTCTGAGAGTTCAGTATGTCGAAATGACATTCCGTCGAAAGATTTGATGATAATATATCGTGAAAAGTTAAGTAAGCCGATAAAAGTTTTTCTTAAAAAACGTGCAGAAATTAGACGAAATAAAAATGACAAAAAGTATTGTTATGTACTTTTTATTAGTTTAGCTACGTTAGGGAAAAACATGAAGGAAAACACTTACCTCTAAAAAGTGTTTTTCAGTTTTTCGGGATTCCGAAAAATGCGTAATAGTTAGACTGTAGAGGAATGACGAAATATTCAAAAATATTTGGATTTTGAGAATCGCAATTTTTCAAAATGTCGGACGAATTCCGCGAGACGGAAGCACGAAGCTTCTAAGGGAAGCTTCGTGAATAGTAAGGCGGTTTAGTAAGGAGTTGGGAATAGTATAATGAGGGGCGAAATGACTAAAATTGTGACGCCCCCAAATCTGTGTAACATCATTTATAGGACATGGTGCTCACGGTACAATATACATCATCATCTTTCTAAGTAAACTTCAACAATAATAATAATAATAATAACTATTACATACTTATTCAAAATAAAATCCCAAGTCTTTACAACCTTAAATAAACTGAAACTTTAACTAAGCGTTTATCGCTACATTACATCATATGCGGAAATATAACTTATTACATAAATAACTCTCATCATTTCATCTTAGACTTTCCCTTGTCCTTGCTCGAGCCCTCAGCGTTATCAGCCTTAACTGAAAGGTTTAAGCAAGAATGAGCACAAATTGCCCAGCAAGTATATAAAGAGATATAATGAGCATTAGTATGAATATTTTTCAACAGTTGAAATAATTGTCAAGAGATAAACTGGAATATCAAGATAAGAGTTCTGGAATTCTCAATAGCATACTAAGAGATGTTAGATACCCTGAACATTACTTTGTTTCATCGAAAACCATCATACAGTTTAACAATCAAA